>JAOQGN010277688.1:0-10199 GCA_027564295.1 Himantozoum antarcticum | reverse complement strand
CACTGGTATAGTGCAATACAGCACTGGTATAGTGCAATACAGCACTGGTATAGTGCAATGCAGCACTGGTATAGTGCAATGCAGCACTGGTATAGTGCAATACAGCACTGGTATAGTGCAATACAGCACTGGTATAATGCAATACAGCACTGGTATAGTGCAATACAGCACTGGTATAGGGCAATACAGCACTGGTATAGTACAATAATCGGTAATTGTAAACAAACACAAATATGACTCAAGCATGTCATAGTTTACATCGACCTAGCCATATTCTGACATGTGTTTGCTAACTGTAACCTTCCAATTCAACACAAGGAATTATGCAGTCCGGGTACACAACTCTCCAGTAGATATTCATTGTTGAATATTTCTATTCTGGAAAGCTGCTGTTTCCACTAGAATAGCAGCAGTCTTGTATATAATATAGCTACACCCCTCATCTACACCCCTGATACCTTTTATATAGCTACACCCCTCATCTATACCCCTGGTACCTATACTCTATAGATACCAGTGCTACACACCCCGGGCTACACACCCCGGGTACACACCCCGGACTACACACCCGGGCTATACACCCGGGCTACACACCCGGGCTACACACCCGGGCTACACACCCGGGCTAAACACCCCGGACTACAAACCCCGGGCTACACACCCGGGCTAAACACCTCAAGCTACACACCCCGGGCTACACATCCCGGGCTACACACCTAACTATACACTGAGCACTGTCCAACATATCATGCCATTCTCTCAGTGGGTGTTATAAGGTGTCTGGCCATGAAAGTAGCACCTTAACCTCCTGTGTCTTCTGACAACTAGCATTTAGTGAAGCACTACTGCAGTGGCACCAATACCCAATACATAGAGACAGTGACACCAAGGTATAACAGTGCAGTGCATAGCATTAATGCCTGGTAGTTATCTTATAATCTGTAATTAGCTGCATTCTGCTTTGAACCCTATATAACACCAATTTAGCAATCGTCATGTTTGTAAACTTTGTAACTGTACTATTGGAAACTATGAGAAGATTGGGTGTTGAGCCTACTTCTGAGAATGCGGATATTTTCAATTCATCTAAGCATGTAATTTGGTTTGGTATTTTCCCAAAAGTGAGGTTTTCTAATTATCTAATACTTATCTAAGCACCTGTTAGGCTTATTAATGGTTATACATGCCCCTGTTATCAGTCTCCAAGGGAAGGTAATTATATTATTAGTAAATTTATATATAAGGTAGAACAAACTTATGCAGGATCAAAAGCAAGAGAATATTGAGACAAACTAACTATATTGCCACTTTGCAAGTCAGGCATGGGTAGTCATTTACAGTATTGTATGGAATAAAAATATGGCAGTCTCAGGTTGAATGATCCTAACAAAAACCCGTAACCTACCAGGAACAATTGTATAAACTGACAAATAATGATTCCACCCATAGGAATGGGACCTTATTATAGGTAAAGTTGTTTACAATATTTATGTTGTCTGCCATTCCACGGGGTGGAGACAACAACTCCCAAGTTCCATGTGATTGACAGAGCCAGCTGAGCGGATGACAACAGGACATATTATGTAATATATTTGAGCTCTGCTCTTGACCTTGATATCCAGTTCATCTAGCAGCTACATCTACATGTATTATAGTACAGAACAGTTTGTTGATTTGTTTGCAAAATACATTTTTGACCTATTAAATGAACCATATACATGTAGAATAATCTCCATCTAAGTGTGTAATTTCATAAGAATAAATAACATATTTATGATTCTGGCGGCTTCGAGCTCCAGGATCGACGATGCAATGCCAAAATAAATATAACAGAAAAGGTCAAACGGCTTGATGCAATTCCAGTTATTAAATTTTTATGAATAGTGCATCCCTGGATCGTAAGATTCTATCAATGCTCTAAACAAATATATCATTTTTCCAATCATAACAGCTGCAAGATCCGATCGTAATTAAATCCATTTGGAGAATAACATAAACACAGCGAACCCATTACTGATAGGTCTCAACAAAAATTAATTAGAACCAGCTAGAATGAATTGGACCTGCGAACCAGCCACTCCAATCAATCTCAGAAAAATATTAAAAACCATCATCGCGTGCTATAAAATAATAAATCATTGATTTATTATTTTTTATTATTTTGTTTTGGCATTGCATCATCGATTTCCGGAGCTTGAAGACTTTATGCAGTACATAATTATCCTTACTTAGCCTGGGCCCATGCCACACTGGGAGTAATGCTCTCCTGGAACCTAGACCAAATATAAACAATAATATTGCGCAATAAATTTAATAAAGGTACTCTCGCAAATTTTCTATTGAAATTTTCTATTACCGACTTTCCGAAGTGCTAGATGTACTGATAGTTTAGAATGCTACAACGTGTATAACCAACTTGCCACAGCAACTTGCATAATATAGCGTACTCTAATATCTGTTTAACCATTATTTAGGAAACTCCAAAGTTTTTCATAGAACCATCAAATTATTTAAATTATTATTTTAATATTGTGTGTTTGGATCCAGTTTATTCAGCCTTTACTAGTTGCAGAACTAACCGTAAATATGAAAATTACGGCATTCGGGAATCTCTCATCGGTCGCGCTTCTAGGTGTTTTAGGTGTTCAACATTCAAAAAACACCATTTTTCACTAATATTCCAATTCATTTTACTATTAGCAACTTTCTCAAATGGTAAATATTGACCGTTGCAAGAAAGCACAGCACCCCTCGCAATATTTTATAGATCGGCTGGTGGTGACTGAGCCGACATGGCCTGTATTAGGAATGTTGACTACATTTTGTCATAATTAAAGGATCACAACCGGAAGATTCACCAAAGTTTGGGATTTCGGGTTCCCAACCTAGCCTGTCCTTACAAGCTTTGTCAAATGCGGAGTTGTCCCCACGGTGAGATCGGGCCCCCAGAAGCAAATTGTTTCTGGGGGCCCGATCTCATCGTGGGGGCAACTCGGCATTTGACAAACCTCTTAAGGACAGGCTAATTCCCAACTGCTAACGTTGCTCATGTAGGCATGTAGGCATGTAGGCAGACAGAGAATACGTGGTCCCTAAGGTACTTTTAGGAGCGCCTAGTTTTGGAATCTAGATTCCCAATCTACGATTTCCTTGATTAACATTCTGGGATTCTGTAACTCAAGTACGAATTATTGTTAGGTTTGAAGTAGAGGATTGAAACACAATTGTTCCAGTTCAAGCTGCGACAGGATCCTATCTCCACATCACAACAGCATGTCAATAAAGACATCCCGGAAATATATGCTGTGATGTCACAGATATCTCTGACCTCTCACCCCTTCATGTGTATAACATAATTATATTTATATGTATAGTATATATAGTATATATAGTATATATATATATATATACATAGATATATATATATACATGTATATATATAGTATATACATGCGTCTGGTACCAGGCACTACAAGTCATGTTTTGTTGTTGACAAATACATGTAATTTGTTGTTGACAATTGAAATACTATGGCGACCCGGTGACATACTGACATTAGATGTTGGGCAAGAACAACCATCTGCGTGGGTAGTACTAATGCAAAGAGGGAGGGTAGCTATAGTCTGTATGCTATGCTTTGAATGACAGAGATGATAGATTATAATTCATTATTTCAGGATTTTGTCACCACTCAGGTTATCACCAAAACTCTAAATGCTACTCAAATGTCAAAATAACACACATACCACTATTCCGGTTACATTTTGATGGATGACACTTGAGAAAAATTGATTACTTATCCATACATTGTTGTTTCTACTAGCAGTAGCAATTAATATAATAAGTCTATAGTACTTTATAATATAATAATAATACATCATCATTTCTAGTGGCTGATATGATTCAAGTTTCATATTATCATGAACCTAGTTATTAGTTCTAATATATGGGTTTTGTCACTCTTTGGCTATAATCAGTTGTGATCAGTTCTGCTCAGGAGCACTCGGACAAGTTGAGATATCTTTCTACACTAATTTAATTGTACATCTCATTGCATTCAGATTGTATTGCTTTGCTATATCACAACACGCTGGAGAAACATATCATTATACTAAATTATTGAATTCTCAGACTCAAAGTAGTATCAACTCTTATTACATAGCTATTATATAGGTATCTCTATTCAACTGGGTCAGTCATTGACTCTATCTTCGAAGAATAATCGAGTCAACTATCAATTTACGATGTCAACTGAAGATTGCGAACCCCAAGCGGGGCACGTGAACCATTTGGGGCACAAAGAGGACCCGAACTGGACATGCTGGATCGGAGATCAACTGTCTAACATTCATACCGGACTACACAGAACTAAAAGCCTCGACCGCTCTCATGTCAAATCAACAGCTCATTCAAAGGCAACAGCAAGACTCTCTGATCCCTCTAGCTATGATGATGTTAACAGATTAAAGACTGTAACAGATCCAAAAGCATCTGATGAGAGTCATCACATTCAAAGGAATGGTAAAGCTAATATTAAAAGAAAGCTGAGTATCACTGAAAGATTCACCAGCCTCTTCAAGAAAAATACTGATTTTCATGTACCTATTACCAAATCCTATAGCGTCGACAGCACATTGATGAAAGAGAGTACGGCTACCCGAAACAGACATCAACAGTTACATCGAGACTGCTCCTTAGTTTCTAGGGAAAGAATGGGCCCAGTTACTGTTATGGTGGTAGGTTTCTATTCAATCTCACAATAATGGAATTGCTGTCTAGTCTAGTTGTACTTTGGCATCTTCGTCTCATAGTGCTGATCAAGGAAATTTAAATCTGGTATGGTGGAAGGGTAGACATGGTAGGCAGGTTGCGATGCACACTGTATTTTTTTTTATTATGTTAAAAATGTGAAAAATCTTGAACTAAAACTAAAGCCACGCTTGAGTGCAGCTATGTAAACATGGATGATATTCGACTACCTGAAATACTGGCAGTTCGTAAATTACAGTTAGAAAAAGATTGTTTCTAGATTGTGGTTTGGGGTTTGGGTTGGCGCACATAGTTGTCCCCCTCCCCCACCTATTGCCTAAGCCCTAAGTTCTCACTCTTTTTCGAACTGTAATTTGCGAATAGTCATGGATTCGACCACCTTTCCCCCAAAGTTGTTTTCTGTTGTTAATGTGTATAACTAGGTCCGATCCGAGTTCTGATCCTGTCCAAACCATCCTCGGTGCGGGATTGCAATGTGACATTTTGTATTATCCACACGCACCGGTCCAATAATAAAATCAGCAAAAGTTAGAAAGCATGAAGTGAGAGAAATTGTAAATGTGAAATCGCCGTGTCCATCAAAGAAGTAATGGAAGATACCTGATATGTACTGTGAGGTCTTCGAGAGTAACCACGTGCGTCGCACAAATATTCCAACCAATCAAAGCGTAGATATTGTGTCATTCTCATCCAATCTCGTGAACAAAGCTCAACAGTTTAGAATAGTCCGATCGATCAGATCAGGTTTCGCTTCGGATCTGATCTGCCCGTCAACGGAAACGAGCTTCCAACCGGAAATCGGAACATTTATCGGAACGTCTGGATGTACCTAAATGGCTAGATGTTACTGTGTGTCTGTGGATGCTCCCTTTCCTTGGATATGAACTGCATGTATGTTCACTCCATAAGTCTGTATATGTAAATGCTCTCTGTGTCATGCAAATGTTTTCTGTATTTGCAGCTATGCGTAAATGTTCAATTTATGTGTAGATATTTGCTGTGTATGTGTGGTTGTGCGCATGTACGCATGTGGCAATTACAGGGTTCACAAGCTCTTTTGTATCTTCAAATGGTTTCGTTGCTGCTTCAAGACCTACTGTTGTTATTGGTAGTTGGCAAGTTAGCATTGCGGCTAGCTACTGCTCCTGAATCTTGGTTGAAAGTTGTAATAATACAAACTTTACTGGAGTAGAGTAAGAGTAGAGTAGAAATGTTTGAGCTTGTTGCTCTGGCCAGTACAGATGTTGCTGCTTGACATTTCAACTGAATTATGACAAACAATATTTGTATGGACTCAATAAACTCGAGTACTTGTCGATTTTTAGTTGTAGTTGGCGCTTGGACATTTCGGCATCCTAGCGCTAACCCTGGCAGACCAAGGAGTTGTAGTGGGGAGTCCCACTACAACTCCTTGGACAGACTAACAATGAAACAGTCCCTAACAGTTGAGAGCCCTGCATACTTGAGAGCCCTGCATGCTTGAGAGCCCTGCATGCTTGGAGTGAGATCCAATAGTCCCAAGAAGTTGAAATTTTTCAAAGGTTGGTTTGCGAATGTATGAAGTTTTACACATTTATGACAATCCTTATTCAAACAGATGCAATCATATTAAAAGTTAAAACATAAATAAATGCTCATTTAATTTCTATTACTGAATAGTTTGTAGTTATTTAGGACTTTTTGGAGGACATTGCAAAATGTTGATGAAGATTTCGTAATGGTGGTTATGTGGAAATATTTTGAAAGATATCAGAAACAAATTTATAAGAAACAAATAACACAGTTTTAAAGGCAAGCTTTCATCCTGTTCTGTTGCCAATGGTTACCATGGCCCATTCTGACTAATAAACCATAAAACACAATTAATAGGCTACAATGATAAATACTGTAACTGTCAAGGTTAATTCAGATGTTCAGATGAAACTGCCGATATCAGTGCCTGGATCGGAAAGTGTACCATCCATACGATCATAAATTCAGGAAAATCCGAAAATATGTACTGAGAAAATTTGCGAAAGTGGAATTGCCATAACAGCCAATGGAATGACGCTGATATATATTTTGCGGGTCTGGGTAGTAACCGCATGCATCGCAAAAATATTACAACCAAACAAAGCGCAGATATTGTGACCATTTTATCCGATCTGGTGAGCAAAGTTCAACTGTTCCGAACAGTCCAGTCCGATTGACCAGATCAGATTTCGGCCCCTAAGGGTGAATCGATATAAGGCCTCATCTTGGTAGCCAAAGGAGTGCTTTGCTCAAGCAATCTCTGCCAGCTGTAGCTTAGCAGGCACACTGTACTGTTCTTACAGTAACTTTCACAGAAGTGCCAGGATACTAGCAAACTCAGTCCCTGTCATGGTGGAATCCGGACAGTTCGAAACTACCGTTTCGAATAAAATGAGTGTGTGAACATTGTGGTTGGGCTTTGGGTGGAGACGTATAGTGCCATCACATTGGGTGGTGGCATATAGTTACTCGACGTCTACTGCCTAAGTTGTCTCACACGTTTGTTTCGAACTGTCCCAAATTTGTCCATGCTATCTCCATGCTATCTCCACATGAAGAGAAGAATGCCGCTGATTTTTCTTTTTGTCGCTAATGTTTACCAAACACAGGCCTGGCTGCTGCTGGCTGCTGGCCACTACATTATGCCTCGGGGATAGCCTTTGGAACTGTAGTTACCAAAAAAGTTGAAATTGACTTGTTTTAGTTACCTTTCTCCTCAAGGTGATTCATCTCAAAAAAAGTTCCAGCTCCTCTCACCTCTAACTTCTCAATGGCTGCTCCGGAGGATCTTTCCAGCACATTACAAGATAGCCCATTCAATAGGCTTCCACATGAGCTGTCACTCGATCAAATCGATGCTCAAGCACGGGAGTTATTGCAGATTTTATCTCGCAAAATGCCATTTTTCACTAATATTCCAACTCATTTTACTATTAGCAAATTTCTCAAATGGTAAATATTGACCATTGCAAGAAAGTGCAGCACCCCTCGCAATATTTTATAGATCGACTGGTGGTGACTGAGCCGACGTGGCCTGTATTAGGAATGCTGACTACATTTTGTCATAATTAAAGGATCACAACCGGAAGATTCACAAGAGGTGGGATTTCGGGTTCCCAACCTAGCCTGTCCTTACAAACTTTGCCAAATGCGGAGTTGCCCCCACGATGAGATCGGGTCCCCCAGAAACAAAGGGGCCTTTGTTTCTGGGTGCCCGCTCTCATCATGGGGGCAACTCCGCATTTGACAAAGCTTGTAAGGATAGGCTAGTTCCCATCCGCTAACGTTGCTCAACTAACGGTTTTGATCCTAATGATTCCGGTTTCCTATTTTGACCAACAACATCGTTAAAAAGAAAATATAATATGTCGGCTGATATATAGACACCCGATCTATAAAAGATTGGGGGTTCTGTGCTTTGTCGCAATAGTCAAGATTTACCGTTTGAGAAATTTGCTAATAGTAAAACGAGTAGGAATATTAGTGAAAAATGACGTTTTGCTAGATAAAATTTGTAATAACTCCTGTGCTTGAGCATAGATCTGATCGACTGACAGCTCATCTGGAAGCCTATTGGATGGGCTATCTTGTAATGTGCTGGAAAGATCATCTTGAGCAGCCATTGAGAAGTTAGAGGGAAGAGAATTATTACTTTTTTTGTGATGAATCACCTAGAGGAGAAAAGTTACTATAATAATGTTATTTCGATTTTTTTTTCTGCTGCCCCAAAAGACTATCACCGAGGCATGTAGACATAATTTATAGTGGCTAGCAGTTTAATAATCAGGCCTGTGTTACCAAAGCTTCCCATTACCTAACTTCGGTTCATGTTGAAAAAACCCATGAGGTGATTTGCAAATTATATGAGGACACATTGTAACGAGGACACAGTGTAACGAGGACACAGTGTAACGAGGACACAGTGTAACGAGGACACAGTGTAACGAGGACATACATGTAGTGTAATGAGGACATGGTGTAATGAGGACACGGTGTAATGAGGACACGGTGTAATGAGGACACGGTGTAACGAGGAAATGGCCATATTAAGCATCATCAAATGTGGTTATGATATTCCAGCAAATGCATGTCAAAATAAGAGTATGCACAAAATGAGAGTATGCACAAGATGATAATTATTGTTCAGCTACTCTGTGTTGGATTTAAACAACGTAATCGTAAATCCAGATTGCCTTTGAAAGATTTGATTTGATTGAAAGTGAGTCAGATAGTGTATGTAGGATTAGCTGACCAGCAGAACGTTCGGGAACGCACGTTTATATGATCATAAATGAATCAATGAAAATAAATAAATATTCATTTAGTAAAAAAATAATCAAAACCAGACGCGTTCTAGGAACGGTTACTTACACGTTCCGGAGCATGAAAATATAAATATAATATTTTAAACTAGCATGGTCGCTGTCCGAACTGTCCTGAGGTAACCGTTCAGTAATAAGGTGGTTTTACAACATCCATGCCCATTTGCTAAGCTATGTAATAACAACAGACGGAGTACTTTTTTATGCACTTCTGAAAATGTACAAAGTGGAGCAGTTGTAATTTCATAGGGATTTTTTTCCAAGACCAGTAAGTACCATTTTGTTCATAAAATTCCAATAAAGTGTATGCTCTCACGGCATTCGGTCAGTTGCTGTTCAGTATATTTTATTCTAGAGAACGAGGCACACTTTCTTTTTCTTCTTCTTCTTCTTCGAAAGGGCCTAATCAGTTACATAAACAAGTATCTAAACGTACAGTTACATAAATAAGTACTTGCCACAAGACATAACTTTATTAAATATACATACAGCATGACATTTACCAATTATGTGCTGTGTGTAATTAATGCAAAATAAGCAATAAAACATATTATATATTTATTATTTATTTATTTATATATTTGTTAATTTATTGTTATTTATTTGAATACCTAATAATATACCTATGTGGGTGAACAGTGGTCAAGTTATACTCGTGGTCTCGTGCTAAACCTAAAAGCTAAAACGCAGGAGGACGTGTTTTATCAAGCTATGTTCAATGGTGGTTACACAGCTCAGCTACTGGTTACCGGTTATATAGGTGGCAACCGATGGATACACATATCTACTACTGGTTACTGGTTATAAAGGTGGTAACCGGTGGATACACAGATCAGCTACTGGTTACTGGTTATATAGGTGGTTACTGGTGACATGCAGCCCGTTCTCTCTGTGGCCTAGCCTGGTCTCTCTGTAGAGTGCAAGCCATGTAAAACAATCACTAGGTTTCCGTTATGCACCCTGAGTGGATAATCCCCTGCATGCGATACATGGAAATGGATTAACTCTTTCGCTATCATTCGGCGCATCATGCGCCACGTGTTTTATACACAAGACCGTTCGCCACGTCATACGCCATTTGCCGATGTCGGAATA
>JAOQGN010277677.1:0-10201 GCA_027564295.1 Himantozoum antarcticum | reverse complement strand
ACTCTGGAGACTCCACAATAGGACTCTGGAGATCAAATTGGATGATATACAGCATAATATATAGCCTGCCTACCTGGCCACAATCTGCAGGTCACAATAAATTGATTATTGTGCTTTTGTGTGCTATTGATACCTATTTTTATAACAAATACTGAATATTTTTACATATTTGCTATACAAACGTATTTACATATACGTACAACTATGCATTGATCAACCACTTGCCTTATTAGATGATAGATTATTTATTGTATTATGAATATAACTTTGTTACGGTATCTGTAATAATATTATCATTATTATACATTTATGACAGGCCAGAAAATAGAAATATTCATAAACATTAAGCAATAACTGTGAAATCTCCAATCTTATAGGACAAAGTTTGTGTTTGAATTCCATGTTTGGTTTGAAGTTGCCCCCTCAACGAGGCAATTAGTCTTGTTCTGCTTGCCTCGCCATGGAAGCAACTCCGCATAAAACAAAGCTTTAAAAAACAGACTAAGTTAATTCTGAATCACCATTCATTAGTTCTAGCCATGCAGAAAGGATAATAAAATAGCGTTGCGGAGTGCCTGATGGTGGGTGATAGTAGGTGACTGGTGGAGTAGGTCTTGATGCAGATATTTAATTACTACCTAAGTCAACATTTCGTCCAACAAAATGGTGAGCAAGATTTTATATAAATATGACAATGAATATGTATGGGAATTTTATAAGGAATAAAATATTATATACAACTGAAGAAATAGCTAACCCTATGCAAAGAGCAAAAACAATTACAGATTATCACTATATACAACAGTAGTTGGAAAAACATAAAATAATTATCCCACAAGCAATAAAAAATCTACATCACAATCAAATCATATTATATTTTTGCGTTGGTCACAACACATAGTTGTATGACCAATAGGCAGTATGCATATTAGTGCATGAACTGTGAACTCTGAACTTTGAACTGTGAACCCTGAACTGTGAACCGTGAACTGTGAACCCTGAACTCTGAGCTGTGAACTCTGAACTCTGAACTCTGAACTCTGAACTCTGAACTGTGAATCTGAACTGTGAATCTGAACTGTGAACTGTGAACTGTGAACTGTGAACTGTGAACTGTGAACTGTGAACTGTGAACTGTGAACTGTGAACTGTGAACCTCACACAAGGTACGTAACAAATTCATCCAGTTCTCATTGCAGTGGTTTGTTTATCCATGTCACCACATTAAGTAGTATCTGTATGCCATTCATGTAGCCTTGATATTTACATAGCAATGCAATTGACTTCATACTGTGATGGCTAGCTACTGAGTAGTGGCTGCTCTAGTCATATGGTTTCTGGTCATGTGACTACGATGTAACTCAGGAGTATCAGAGGCAGGTAGAAACTGTCGTCTCATTCTGTTAATGTCTCCATTCATGTCCATATTTACTTGACCTTTATCCACCTGTCCTCTTCCATTGCCCACTGTCAGCTTAGCATCTGATAGAGCAGAGGATAACCTTTCAAAGCGTTTATCTAAAACTGCTCTTGAAGCCAATAAATTCACGCCCCTATGAAAAAGAGATGGAATGTTGAGATCTAGCATCATAGGGAGATACACACAGCAGGGATATTCAAGTGGTTAAGATACACACAGCAGGGATATTCAAGTGGTTAAGATACACACAACAGGGATATTCAAATGGTTAAGATACACACATCAGGAATATTCATGTGGTTAAGATACACACAGCAGGGATATTCAAGTGGTTAAGATACACACAGCAGGGATATTCAAGTGGTTAAGATACACACAGCAGGGATATACAAGTGGTTAAGATTACGACACCTGGATCATGTGGCCCTGGGGTCGATTCTCGCTGCAGTTAAAAATTTCTCTGCTAATAGAAGATTCATAATCCCAATAATGGTAATCTCACATTGGCTGAAAGTTGTCTTCCCAAACCGAGCAGATTTTCCTGGAAGGATTCCCCAGGCTATGCTCACGAATGGCTTGCTTTCACACTGTACGGACAGGCTTGCCTACCAATCGGTTGTTCTCGATATTTAAATTGCCCATTACTATGTGCTAGGTGCAATAAATCATGCAGTTCAGTTGATTTAATTGTGAAACTTTCTATAGATTATGACTCCATAATATACTATTATAACGAAAAAATGTTCAAATTGGTCAACAAATAATTAAAAGCAAACTCTTTCAACTCAATACCAACTTCTCCATGTTTTCAAAAAGTGAAACTGTAGAAATAACCAATTGCACAAGCATCGTAGTGAGTAAGTTTGCAACATGTTTAGAACCACACCTCTGTTATACCACACCATAAACTAATGGGCTGCTGATTGGCTGACACAAACATACCTCTGTTATACCACGCCATAAACTAATGAGCTGCTGATTGGCTGACACGAACAATAATTTGGGAAATAATGAACACGTTCAATCATTGTCGATGGCCCTGATTGCCTTTGGGGATAGACTCTTGAACAGAATTTACTCACACACAATCAAAGATCAGTGGTTAACGTAAATGCTGTTGCAAGAGCTATTTCAGCTGATTTTTGGCCAATATGAAAGTGCCATAAATTTGTTTTGAGTTCTGATCAGCTGGTAAACCACCGGAGGTCAAGTGTGTTTTTCGCGATAATTTTCTCAGGTTTCATCAAGGGTTTCCCTGGGTTAAATAAGAATACATAAACGCTGCTACTCTACGTGTCATATTAGCAGACAGATAGACAGATATAACCTAACAAGTACTTAACTGTATAGCAGTGATTTGCCTGCTGTTGCCATCTCGACACCAACAGAAATAACTTAGCAAGTGCTATGGTATAGCATTGACCTACTTGTAGTTGTCATAGCGACGCTGCTGTAGTGGATGTAGCTTATACGCAACAGGTTGTTTGGTGAGGTAGGTGTGGTTATTGTACTCCACAATTCTAGGTTCTGTAGCCCCATACATGACAGGAAGAAGTGGTACAGATACCAACCCTCTGTTAGCACAGTTATCTGGGGTCCTGTATACCTGTGCAATAAATTATCTGATATTCATCGACTTAACTATTATAACTTGACAGTACTTGGAGCGAAGCACACACAGTTAGTAAAATCGTGGTGACAGTAGGTGACCTAATTCTGGCTGTCACACAATATTCAAATGTATCCAATTCCAAGGTATTCCATTCCAAGGACTTCTGGAGGCGTTGCGTAGCCTGCTCTAGTAATGCGCCAGTCAATTGTCCATAAGTTTTTGAACTAATTTAAATACACCATGTTGAAATGCTAAAAATGCTAAGCCTCAAGCCTCAAATGCTAAGCTAGACCTGTTAGTTGTCTCATAAATTAGAAATTAGTATTGCCAAAGCCAAGGCCGCCATATCTGGTGCCATATTTGCTTCCAGTTAGGGTCCGGAGTGCAGTCAACAAATTTTCAGGTTGTCATCCTTGCTCCGAGGTCCTTAGAATTGACAGCACGGCATGTACCCTGAATCACTTGATATGATGCTATTACATAACTGCCATGCACTAAATTAGTGCATAGTAGCATGAGATCACGGGGTACGGACTGTTCGTAAAATCTCAATTTGCAACACCCCAATTCATAAATTGCTAGTTTGTAAATGGAGCAGTTCGTAAATGCCCGTGTTCACAACCGGGAAGTTTGGTGATACTTAGTTAGTAAGTTGGACAGTTCGTAGACGACATTGGGGTTTGGGACTTGTGGCTGGAGTGTGGGGTTTGTTGTTTGCAGTTTGTGGTTGGGGTTTGGTGTTTGCGTTTGTGGTTTGGAGTTTATGGTTGGGGTTTGGATTTTCTGGTTTGGGATTTGACGTTGACGACAAGCTCATTTACGAAGTGTTCAAGTTATGAACTAGCAATTTACGAACAGGCAGATTTACGAACAATTCCATTTACGAATTGGCAATTTACGAAACTGAAATTTACGAACTGGGCCTGATTCTGAAACCACTACTACATGTATGTTCCGATTTAATACATTTACACAATCTTATGGGGCCATTTCAGTTTTGTAGAGTATGTACATGTTCATTGGAGCACACCATTATCCTCCAAGTGACTGACCTGTTGTATGGAGGCAGAGCACGGTTTGCGGCCATTTGCATACAGTTGTGGGAAGTTCATCCTATCCATCCTAACTCTGTCTTCCTTTTGCCAAGACTCACGTCTACGCCTTAAGTGGAATGTAAAACTGAGCTGTTGGTGGCTCTGGGTGTGCCTCTGCTTGTCCTGGTGTTGTGCCAGCAGGTTAATGGATTTCTGTAGCTTCCTATCATCTGTAAGTTTAGAGAAATTTTTAAGAGTTGTCCCTTCTATATTGTCAATGTAAAGAATGCCATTTATGATAAAACAAGATTTCAGGAAGGAGTTGGAAGTGGGTTGTAACTCCCACTTCAACTCCTCAGCAGAGGTTTCAGCAGACAGCAGTGTTTGCGTATCTTAGTCTAAGACACTAAGGTTTAATTGCTTAAAAGTATGGGGTATAAGGGGAGATGATATCTACTAAGAGAAATATACCGAGAGCAAAACGTGCTTCTATATAGACTTCATTAGCACTGTTTTAAGTAGAGAATATTTCAAATTTTGCTAAAATTTGCTAGTTGTCTCACAAGTGAGAAATTATTGAGGGCAAAGTCAGGGCCCTCATATGCAGCACCCTCCATGATATGCAGCACCAGATGTGCTCTCAGCTTAGGGCTGGAGCAGTTCCAGACACATTTCAGTTTCAGAGATCCTCAGCCCAGAGGTTCTCAGCCCAGATGTCCTCAGCCCAGAGGTCTTCAGCCCAGAGGTCTTCAGCCCAGAGGTCCTCAGCCCAGAGGTCCTCAGCCCAGAGGTCCTTAGCATTGTATCACGGTTTGTCTCAAACTCTTGATTTTATAAAATAAATCATTTGAGGAACACATGAGATGAACCATGGACACCTGCATGATGTCTATGTCTTCCTCTCATTGAGCTGTTCCTACTCCCGAAATAATATATGTAGTGCAATATAATATACCATAATGTGGAGTGGAACAATGGCAAGTAGATCAAAATCCAAGTTTCGACGAGTGATATTAGCCATTGTCATTAACAAGTCATTAACCATCTTATGATACTTAACAAGTCATTAACCATTAACACGTCATTAACCATCTTATAATACTATGTGTTTTGAAAGCCATATCCAGATCAGGTGGCCTGCAAAATACCACATCAATATTTTTTGTTTTTTTGTCAAGACCCCAGAATTAAACAGACCAGGCTACAACCCTACTGGCTATAGCATAGACTCACCACATGCGTTCTCCTTGAGCAAAGCCTTCGTCACGCTTGTCTTTAGTCTAAAGTCTATGGTGCCACTCAGCTTCTTACTATTCATCTTTGTAAATGTCTTTCTAAATGAGAACCCACCATCTTCAATGGGGAAGCATTTTCCGGAATCAAATTCTGGGCATTCTTGCTCCTCCGTATCATCAAGGGAGTCCATTGTGACCAATTACAGCTCTCTGGTCTACATACTGGACATTGTCATGTGGCAGAAGCTCTTCAGCGGCAGCAGTATTAGATGATAATTATGAGTAGCAAACCTCTTTGATTAGCCAGACCTGGTATTCCACTATGAAATGGTAGACAGATAATAAATCTTGCCAATTGGGGCTTGACACCAAGAACAAATTGTATAAAGAGGAAAATACTGTGCATAAAATTGAGTCATTACTTATGAATTGGATTTTGAATACAGGATTTGGATGTATGATGTGTGGCTACAAAATATAAAGTTAAATCCATCACAATCGCGGTTGGGTAAGACAAAAGCGCGTCAACCCTCAGATGGTGAAAGGATTCAGAGTTCTCTGCTAGTTCAAGATGTTCTGTGCACATACATGTGTTGCCACAATGTGCACATACATGTGCTACCACAATGTGTGCATGCATCTATTACCAAAATGTATAATGCATGTGTTAACACGTTTACATTTTTATACTGTTGGTATGTGACACAAAAATATGAATTTTCGGAAAAAGTTAGCTGTAGAGCGTTCATAGGCTCATATAATATTATGAATGGCTAATTCTTATTCGTTTAAGTTTTATTGAAATTTACAGCATATACAAATTAAATAGGCGCTGCATCAACAAATTATATTTTGTTGTGCTACATTGACATCACAACAGGAACCCACCAAACGGTTCCGTTGTCTAAAGTAACCATGCTAATCAATATCTGTTCATCAATAATAAACTGTAATTATCATCCAACTTTGCTAACCTAAGCTAACAATAGAATAGAAAGCAATAGAAAACTGGTACTTTGCCATAAAACCTTCAGCAAGTCTTTCACCTGTATTTTTTGGGCCTTTTCAGTCCAGGACCTAAAACACAGTAGGTCTTGTGTGTTGAAGTAACACAAATAATGATATACTATTAAAGGATCACCTACACCGCTTTACCTCCACCCCATACTAATCCCATAGTGAAATTGACTGTTGCGGGCTCGTAATGAGCGATGCATCCCCCTGAATTTAGTTGACAATCCATTTCCACAGTGAGAGTAGATAGACTGAGGCCTAGGTTACCTCTGCAACTCTCAAAAGATACGTGTCACGTCTGCCGTGCCATCACACGCTATGCAGCTATAATCTAAGTAGACCAATGGCCACTGATGGTTGTGATGGGCATATAATTGTTATTAATATTTTCATCTTTACATAGTAGGCCTATTCACTCTTGTTTTGTGTTATGGTGGACATAAATTTTACCTTTGCAGCTTTGCACTCTTTGGAGATGACCACTGAGAGAAAGAAGGGATTGCAGGGGTCAGTTGTTCCTTTTTCTTAAGACTCTGTCACCCCCAAAACTGAGAACTCGAGGAAGGTCACCCCCAACCCCAACTGGTAGTGGATACAATTCCCTTGACTATCACTATTCTCTAGCACATCAATTCAGTGATTTACAATGAACTTTAACATCGTGTTCTGGTGCCGGTGCAGGTCCTGGATGCTGGTGGATGATACACAAAACACCACCCTATTACATAATCAATAGACCGTCTCATTAGCCTGTCGTCACCTTCACTTTTTTCCGACTAACTTACCTTTAACATACACTTACTACCTCACATACATTTACATTACTTATATGCACTACATAATATACTTACCAACATGTACCACAGAATTTGGAAAGCTGTTGTGTAAAGAGAGATGAACATCAGATATCTTTATAGCAACACAGAGACATAAAGCTATAAGTTTCACTCTGCATTGGCCTCGCATGTATCAGTTACGTATAGATTTATACCTAAAATAATCAATCAATGTTTATGACAATTAATATTTTATTATTTTTATTCAAAAGCTTTGTCTTATCATGTATGAAAGTTCAATGAATAAAAATCATGTCAACATAATAAGTTATTATTAAGCTACAGAATCTATTATAGGGCATTATCTTGCCTAATAGTCACATTATATAATTTATACACAAGTCCGAATAAAAGCTTGTGTTATGTGCCGCCATTGTGGTGCAACCAATAGCCAGCACGTATCCTTATTGCTAAGAAACTGCGCAAATTAATACTATTTAGTTTTATGAAACCTCTAATATTACAGATGGGGTTGAAATATAGCCCTATTTCAGAGTCTCCATTATTATTTCAGATATTTATTGAGGTTTATAGCATTGTATTGTTATATTTACATTCAGTATCATAAAAAATGATAAAAACTAATGTTGCAAAGGTGCAATAAAGATATAGCTAGTGGTCAAAACATGGCATAACATAGGGAAAGGTTGGAAACTCTTTATCTCTTTTCTCTGTCCTGGCTTTCTTTGGCCGATATGTGGTGTGTTGACGCTCTGATGCTCTGCTTTTATTGAACATAACTCTACAATGTAGTGGATGTTGTGGGTTGTTAGCTACTGCCTCTCATACCTCTGATTCAAAGAAAAAATAATTATGATATCAACTATCAAGCACAGTACATAAGTTTCCAAGTTGTACGCGCTGGTCATACGGCTGATCAGACAAAATTACCTTGGTGTACCTTGCATTGTTGTGGTGTACCTTGCATTGTCTGATAGTATAAAATACTGCTGAGGCATAAGATGAAGTTGCTACACAATAGAATAGAATCACTGTTCATTCATAGATTCTCAAGATGCTGCAGCAGATAAAGTTTTGAGTTGCACTTTGCTACAATCATTTGCAATATAGCTATATATATTGCTATAACATTTTCTACAATATTATCAACATTAGCACTAAAACTTGGATTATTATCGATCAATACACCTAAAAATTTCGATGGTGGTGCACTTAACTCATTTGTTATAAATAATGTGGTTGACCATACAGACGTTTGAAATTGCTGGAAATTCTCATAACCCCATTTTTTTCAGAATTTAAAAGCATATTATTTTTATTTACATGCCAACCCACCCATTGCGGGTGGTTCTCACCAGTCACTGGCATATTAAGAGCCTGTTCTTGGACTCCCAAGCATGCAAGAGCAGGATCCGCATGTCATTTGGCAGGATGCAATTTGGAGTATAGCTGTAGGTCTGTAGGAATCTCTCGAATCGTTTTCATAATTCTCAGTACTTCTCACAATGCCAAGTTCTGCCATGTAAATTCAAGCACTCATTTTCATGTCTCAGAATATGGTTATCAATAATAGCCCTAGGGCCTAGTCTTATGCATATAGCACTCCTATTGGAGGATTGGGCAGGGAAGGCAGAAAAGCTCACCCTCTAATAGGACGGCCTTGTGAATTATCAATTACGGCTTTACTTCATACCTGTTCTATTGGAATAATATTCTATGGAACTATGCAGAGTTCTTTCCAGTGTGCTGCTGAGTCCTGAGGTCCGGCAGCATTTCTAAGTTTCATAATTTCCATGTCTCAGCAGCTTCTCAGCAGCTTCTCAACATCTTCCCAGCAGCTTCTCAGCAGCTTCTCAGCAGCTTCTCAGCAGCTTCCCAGCAGCTTCCCAGCAGCTTCCCAGCAGCTTCTCAGCAGCTTCCCAGCAGCTTCCCAGCAGCTTCTCAGCAGCTTCTCAGCAGCTTCTCAGCAGCTTCTCAGCAGCTTCTCAGCAGCTTCTCAGCAGCTTCTCAGCAGCTTATCAGCAGCTTATCAGCAGGCTTTATAAGCCCGCTTTATAAGCTCACTTTATAAGCCCGCTTTATAAGCTCACTTTATAAGCCCGATTTATAAGAAATTTGATCGTGATTTTAACATGAATTTGAAAGCTTTGTGACATTGCAGCATCAGATTCTGTAGTGCTTGCTAGTTACTGGACTGCACCAATCAGTGATAACAGTCAGGGACTACCAGGGTAGCCCCACTTGTTCCTAACTCTACTCTAAGCAATAGAGGATACCCACCTCATGTTCTTGACATTAGCAAATGAGGCAAGAATATTTATCAAAGCCACATGTAAAAACACACCGTACCGTACGGTTTTGGTAGTAATGTTGAATAGCAAAACAAGCAATATTATAATCAAGTATGTTGTTGCCGATTTACTGAGAATGGCCAGGTTCAGGTTCAAATCCTGCTACTTGCTAGCATCTGTCCATTTTTTTAAATATATTTTTTATTATAAACAATCAACATAGCATAACTTTCTGAAAAAGGCTTTGAGGGCATGGTGTAAACAGCAATTACATTTATGTCATTTCAATTTACTTTTTTATTTTAAACTCTGGTTTTAAACTCTGGGCAATAAAAACTTCCTCTCCATCTTCTTCAAATTCTTCAAATTGACCAGAAATGGGTCTCTAAGATACAAAAGGTTTTCCTGGAGGAGGTACCCCAAACCCACTGGCTGGCAGGCACTTGCATGCTCCACCCGCACTGTTGGTGCGCAGGGCGAGCAGAGCCGGGGGGGGGGGGGGGCGCTGCCGCGCCGGACACCCGGCGGCCCCAACGCACCCCCCGGGCCAGCCCCGCCATCCGGGTTTTAGCCAAAATGGAGACAATCAGTACCAACTTTGGCGCATTGTGCGGGCAGATTGCTCCTATTTTTGCCTCCAAAAAAAGTGGAAGCATAATTGTTTTCTGTGCACGAGTGCGGGGGGGCGAGGCCCCGGCGATTTTTTTTTCGCGCGAAACTGCAAATACTTGATTGTTCTGCTGCGAAAAAACACTCGCTGCACCCGCAAAAGTGTGCAATTTGGCGGAAAATTAATTC
>JAOQGN010277666.1:0-10201 GCA_027564295.1 Himantozoum antarcticum | reverse complement strand
AATGATTCCACCAGCTAGTTAATGCAAGTGGCCATGATCTGCTGCCCAGCTCAAATGAATCAGCAAATTTTTATCACTATTATTATTATTATTATCTATATTGTTAGAATTCATAATCAGAACGGGGGTGACATTAGAAGACGGAAAGTGGTGAAATTAGTGGATGGGGTGACATTAGTGGACAGGGTGACATTCGAGGACAGGGTGACATTAGCAGACAGGGTGACATTAACAAACAGGGTGACATTTGCAGACAGGGTGACATTTGCAGACAGGGTGACATTAGTGGACAAGGTGACATTAGCAGACAGGGTGACATTAGCAGACAGGGTGACATTAGTTGACAGGGCGACATTTCAGAGGACAGGGTGACATTAGAGGATACAACAGCCCCCTCTACTCAAACCCTTTATGCTAATTGATAAGCATAGAAGCAGTAGATACTATATTTCAGTCTTTGGTATGGCTCGATCAAGGATTGAACCCGAATCTTCCGTGCCAGCAGCAGTCATTTTACTATTAACCCGATTTACCATTAGTCTAAACGAATGTCGGGGGAACACCAGACTTGGGACCCAGATAAACCATCGAGTGGATAAAGAACAATAGCCAACAGCACTGGTTTACGATAGTCGATATGTCATTGGGGGAGAAATAGTAGAAGAAGAAGAGATTATAAAACCTGTGCTCATAATTATTTTCAAACAATATAACAAATTTACAGATTCAGACTACACAAGGCATATCCTTCCTCATTCGGCGCCTCTTATGATACATATAAAGACATAATTATGTTGTATTATTACACACTTTGGTTTGGTTGGAGTCAGCACTGAAGCGGAGTTACCAGCAACCAATGTTGAAATTACAAGATCATTGTTTGTTGTTTGATTTTATCTGTTTGATTCTCATTAGAATCCGAGCATTCGTAATTTTACTTTGAGCCACTTTGCACTTGTACATTAGAGAGGTTATCTTTGCTCTTTGCAATGTTTGAGTTAACCATCACATGCATACAATGCAACACAGGAGAATGGCCAGTAGTACTTACAGGAAAAGGAGCATATGCACCGATGGAAGACACAAAGACTATTGAGCCACCCCTGAAATAACAATAGATTATGATGATTATGAAAATTTGAGGTGTGTTAATACATTGTGAAAATAGATATAGTAACTGCAATACACAAATAGTACAGGTACTGCAATATACAAATAATACAGGTACTGCAATACACAAATAGTACAGGTACTGCAATACACAAATAGTACAGGTACTGCAATACACAAATAATACAGGTGCGTGTGAATAGTGATGAATAGTGATAGGTTGTATTGAAACTGACTAAATGATGAAATGAGGAAGGTGACTAAATGAAGAAGACTAAATCTTGCTTCATCCGACGTGTTCTATATCGTATTTTTTATATAATCTTTTACGAAAAGTTATATATCTGAAGCCATCCTCAATATGACCCTGCAGTAACAGCTGCTTGATATTTTTATGTTGATGCTATGTAAAAAGATTACGGTGATGAAGCATAAATATATCAATGATTTAAAAAACATGTATTGCAAACTGAAATGTATTGGTTCATTTGTAATAACAAGACCAGGATCATACACCATTTCATTTCCATCATTTTAGTCATTTATTGTTTTAACTTTTGTTCACATATCTAATATAATAGTTTTTTGATAAAAAGGATTGTGAGAAGCAATATAACTATATAACTAAATAGATATTTCGAATAGACAATTCACTTCTAGTCATTGTCAAAAAACAAAACTGAAAATATACTATAGCATATTCTGAAATGGCCTGGAATGGTAATGCAGAAGTAAATTTACTTCTACATTACAATAATTGCTATAGTATATTTTCTGGTGTGTCTAAAGACTATGATTTTTATGGCTATATACGCTTTAAGCTGCCAGACTGTGCGTACTGTTTTAGCTAAGAAATGTAACGTTGACAGCCTGGTGTAAACACACTGTTATGAGGCTATCCATTGCGGGTGGACGGATGTATACTGTAGGATAGCACTTGGAAGAAATCATTGCAAAATAAATACTATTGTACTCTTGTAACATGTACTATTTTATTCTATTGTAAGTCTCTTACAGAGAAGATCGGACAGTAACCAAATAAAAGACAGTCAGAAAATGAAGATTACCAAATATGTCATGGACATATTACCTATAATATTTGATTATTATGCTCAGTTCGCTTGAATAATAACAATAATAATACATAATACTAATTACTAATAATATTGTTGTTTGTCTAGTTAGACAGTTAGACTAGTTAGTTAGACTAGTTGGTCTAGTTAGACAATGAATGCATCACACATGACATAAGGGATCAAATAATAGCAAGCTAATTCCGAAAATATATTTATTCCCACTATTAACATAATAACGTAGGCTTGAATACTGCTATAATTTGAATTATGGGGTAAATATTTATTCACTTTCAGCGATAACAGCTTATAACCGAGTAAATACAGTGTAGAGGCATATCACCTTAAAGTAAACAAATCATGTGACTAGTCACAAAGTAAATAACCGCTTATTATGTATTTTTTGAGAGTGGCATTAGGTAGCCAAAGTCTCAGTATACTCTCACTTTGGATACTGCTGACGAAATCCAGAGTGATGCATAGATTAGAGCAACATGTTTGGAAATGACCGAGCCAGAGACAGCGTTTACACCTATTCTGTTTTTATTTTCTTTTGACAAAGGCGGGTTGCTTGCGCTATAGTTGTTGCAACACTATTGCTGAATGCTTTTTGCCAGAATGCCACAACTGGGACTTATATCCCCAACCATTGGATTGAAAGTGCTAGCCACTACCAACCGTTCGGATGAATGCCTTAAATAATAATTATGATAGATGGGAAGCAGTAGGTATGAGATGAACAATACAGCTGAGTTTGTGTTGGAGAGTGGAGTAAGGAGTGAGAGTGTAGAAATCAAGTGACAATTTTGGGTGCAGATTTCCAGAAGAGGATACAAAATATACATGATTATAATGCTTTTGTTATCAAGCCATAAACCACCTACAGTGATAAAATTATCAATACAATGTCCGATCTTTTCTGTAAGAGACTTTAGAGATCAATGATAAATGCAAATATAATATTAGTGCATATTTATTCGCCAAACATAAAACTGATTAATCAAAACTGCATGAGCTAAACATCAATTGGGAGGAATTAATATCAATTATCAATAAGAAGATGTGGTTGGGCTTACCCTCTCTTACGCATGTGAGGCACAATCTCCTTGCACAACATGAATCCAGCTTTGACATTAGTATCCCATAACTAAAGAAGAGTACACAAAGAAGACGGGTTGTAAAGAAATACTAAAGCTATATATATTTCATGTTCGATGGAAAATGTCAAGCTGAACAATTTTACTGGTTGAAATGCGATATTAAATAGTAAATCATGTGGAAGACAAATCAATCAAATCAATTGAAGACTTCAATGGCTTAACTGCATTTATACAAGAAGATCCTGCATTGGTACAATGGTTTATGATTAGAAATGGTAATTGTTACAGAGCAGGAATTGCAGGTAAATTTGACTTTGGATATTTTGGGCATTTTCTTTAGCATCAATCCTAAATCTGACTTTGACATTGAGGCAAAATGTGATTACGCAAATATCTATCACCACATTAAACCGTATAAACTGTATACTGTCAGGTAATGCGACAGTGAAAGTATAATACATGGATGCATACCTTGTCCCAAGATTCTTCAGATATCTACAAAACAAATACATGCACCATGGTAATAAATGGCAGTTACAGCTGATGGCAATGATCAGAGAAATATACAGGCAATCTTCAATCCTGGTTATATTCAGATCACACGAGTAATTTATCAATACAAACAATACATGTAATTCGTTTGTCTGCATTTCATAATACTGCTAGTGGAAGTTGGAACATACGCTCCCATATATCTATCGGAAAAACAACTCTGTATTATTTAATGTACAAAAGGACAAAGTACAATGTACATGTATGAAAAAAGGTGTGAGAGGGCAACTTCACAAAAGCAGTATCATGGATTGGAAACCCAATGATAGATTGGCTGAACTCTCAGTTTAGTTTACCAGTGACCAGCTAATGTGTGCCCATCCTAATGCTGAAAGTGGTTCTAAGTAATAACAACATGGGACGATCATAGGACGATCATAGGACGATCATAGGACTATCATAGGACGATCATAGGACGATCATGGGCAAATTTATCATTGTAAAATATATAAACCTTTCGTACCACCAAAGTACCAAGTCATTGAAAAGTCATTAAACTCCTAAATATAAAATAAATTATAATGGCTAGAATGAAGATATTTTAATACTCTCTGTCAACAGGATCGGCACAATATATCCACCAGCTGTGTGCACATAATAATAATAAGCTTTTTCAAGGATTTCGATTTGACAATATAATCAATCCTTAATTAAGGTTCATATCTATAAGTCGTACACAGAGTAAATTGGATATAATTCAGACAAGCCTACCTCCAGCATGGGACCAAAATGTGGACTACAACCGGCATTGGACACAAGAATATCAATTCCTCCTTGTTCATCAATCGTCTACAACAAGTAGTTTTACAACATGATAAACCAATCAAGTAGGAAGCGTTTTTTGTCAACATAATTTATGTATCAGTAGTCCAAAGAGTAGGCTGCTGTAACAAGAAATATTCTGGTGTGGATGTAGAATTTAGCACCAATGCAGCCCACACATATAGTGACTAACAAAATATGCAACCATCACTTCCAATTATAATATTGTGTATAATAATTACATGCATAATGCATTGGAGAAAAAGATTTACAGATGCAACATTGGACTAAATTTCAACATTGTACACTCTATACCTATACTCTAAGCTAAACCAATTCTTTGGATCTCCCAGTAATCTGATTTGATCCCAGCATACATAAATGCTGATAAAGAAGTCATCGCAATGAACACACTTGAAAGCATGCAATGAGCCAATCTAACTGCAGAATTCTCAACCATTTAGAAAATATAGCAAACAAAGCATCAACATGTTAAACAATGGCTAGGATTTAGGTCGCCTACAGGTTTCCCTGTTTGCATGTCAAACCATAAGAACAGCATCCAGATATAACCTTTCGGATTAACACAAATACAATATGTTTGGGCAACAATGTGCTTGTTTCACAGTTCACACCGATACGTCACCTTTTGAACTAACTGTTTTCGATGTTCCGACTTAGAAACATGGCAAACCATTCCGGATACAGAGAGATTTTCTGATTTGAGAGTGGACAGAGCTTCATCTACTTTTTTCTGATTTCGACTACTTACTACCACATGAGCACCATCTTGTCCAAGACGACGAGCAATAGCAAAACCAATCCTAAAATTTAAAACAGCTGATTTTTGAATGGGAATCCTGAATATCCTAAATGGTAAATGATATTTAAAAGTATCTTATATGTGATTAGATAAGAAATTGTTGACAAAATATAAAAAATGGAAAATTTTCATACAAAAACTTCTGAAGTTCAGCAGTCTACTATGTGTAATCAAAGATTTAGCACTTAGGTTTGATTTTAATGTGTTGAAGCCGGTCATTGCCAATTTCTAGTAATGAAGCGAGTTGCTTGAGAGGCACACAAACGAGATACTATAATATCCTGTTTCTATATTGTAAAAAGCTGCATTCATAGACATTTGTTTGTGTGTACTATTGCACTAGAATTGGTCACCATTTAAATGAATGGCCTGCATAGTTATTATGTAGTTGCTAGTGAACACTCACGTACAAGCGAAAAGTAAATCCCATATTAAGATTAAAAATATTGAATTATCTAAAATAGTGGTGGGCATTAATAGATTTAATAGCTAAGATTAAATCGATTAATTTTCAAAGGATTAAATTAACTCAATTAATTTGGCCTCTGATTAATCTTAGGATTTTCAAGTAGAATCACTACATTCCAGAATGGAATTCTGCTATATCACAACTAAAATATGTGTGTGGTAACCAATCTATGCGTCCGTCCATTTCAAACCACGGTTGACCATGAAAAGAAGCAATACTATGCCGTTGTAGACTTTCTTTGTCCCGTTAACCTACTTTACTGAACCAAAAGCTTAAAAATATACAACCATTTACCTCACGTGGTGAGCAGTTCAATGTGAGCAATCCATCAAACAAAAATTATGATCTGTACGGATTAACGCAATGCAACTTCAACTTTATTTCTTCAATATATGATAATAATTGAAGCAGATGAAGTCAAGATTATTTCTAAGATTATCTGAAGACTAATTTTTCCCAGGGTAAGATTAATTATGATTAATATTTCGTAATCGTACCCACTACTAATCTAAATACATGTATATTGAAGGTGAAATAAAGAAGTTCTTGAATAATTTTACAATTGATCATAATTCAACAAAAAGTTGGATTGCCGTAGCAGTGTAGCCCCCTTAGTGCAATAACTTACAACTATATTTGACGAGCTTATTTTGTCAGTTTGGAGATTCCCTGTAAAATAAATCTATATGGCGTCTATGCTACATGTCGTTGCTCGTTATAACAAATGGTAGAATAAATTGCAAAATTATTTGGTGTATATCAAAATATTTTGGTGGTAAACATATCTTTAATAGTGAAACATGTTTAAAAGTTGTCAAATACTGTTGGTACGTTTGCAATTTGAAGGCAATCGTTTAGATAACCAATTGATCTGCAAATATATGATTATAATTAGTACATTTTTACTGAAATTAAAAATTTAATTGTCATTTTTACACATAAATATTAACATTCTTTGAAGTTTGAATTTTTTTGCCATCAAAAATTACAACTTTATTAGATAAATTCAATGTGTAAATCAAAAGTTTTCACAAAAAAACCTCTATTATACTTCCCAGTTGTTGCAGACATTTGCTGCAGCTGCCCTTCCCAGAAAGGTAAGGTAATTGTGCCCAGACCATTACTTTGGACTCTTCCACGACTTTTTGATATATGTTCACAATAAACTACTTGTCAGAAAACTCATTGTTACAATTTATTCTTTAACCTTACTGACTTAGTGAGGCGGATAAACTCTTTTCAACTAGTCGCTATCAACAGGCAATTTTAGATGACTTTTATCTGTTTTAAACCAGTGACATTTGGAATCATCCAGTGGTCGGTGTTCGGATCAAACCTGTTTTTACCATATATCAATGAAGTGGTGAGGCGACTTTGTCTTTAGAGATTAGCCTTTTCGCAATAGATAAATTGGTGTACCCTGTGTTGTCTAATAATGATTCAATGATATAAGTACAAATATATTTGGGCTGTCGTGAATCTTAAATGAGGCATGTCTTTTAAAACTATGGACACCAGCAGTGCTACATTACTTTTGGTGGCGGTGTTCTACCAGTGATTAGTGGAGAATAACGAGAACGATGATTTTCCAAGAGGCTCACTAAATCGGGAGACTCGTGTAACTTATATAGTCGACTAAACTTCCAGAATTGATAAAATTTAATAATTATTTAATGCACCTATTAAAGCTAAATTTGTAGCCTTATTTGACATTATCTCAACCGATTCTAGAGTATCTTCTTCTCTTTCAAATAATGTGTTGACGAGTCCACGTTGGGTTCACTAAAAATAATTGCATTCCCTAAATAGTTTTGCCCTAAATGACCTTGAAGTGAACTAGAACTAAGAACTAAATTTCTCCCTAAATTGAACTGGAACTTGAATGGCTGAACTGGCTGGCTGAGGTGGTGTCACCATCAGCAAGCCGGAAGCGCTTCGGAGGATTCCAGTACTGGGATCATCAGAGAGTCTAATCTAAGTTTACAAACTACGTATTGATTTGTAGTGTTAGTCTATGTATATTGAAGTTTTACTTTTAAATTAAAGGTCAAAGAGACAAAATATTTTGAGATAGCGATTCACAATTTTGATGTTCTGTAAATCTGTAGTCTATTTATAAACAATGTAACAGCCTTCAAATATTTGCACAGCCTGCAGTGATCTTAAAACTGCCCAGACGATGGTTGCATTGCATCAAACTCAGCCACCGAAAATGTGTCAGAGCCCGGGTAATGTAGCTTGCATGTCCTGACTTGGGATTGGGGACCCAACCAACTATATTAGAAATTTACTATGCTTCAGAGAATTTGAGTGCATGTGTGCAGTCAGGTATGTAAATACCTACATGGCAATGTAAAGGACAGGAGCATACTTGTTATGCAGATCTATCGGAGAAGTTGTAGTAATTATTCTTTTTGCAAAATGACCAGATAAAATATCTGATACGTAGAATTTGCCAGTTGGATTAGTCACGTGAAACCACTTTTTGAAATTTTGAAATCAGAGTTATCTGTTGGCAGCCACAACGTCTGCAGTAAAACCCTACTATGCTGGCCAATTGTAATACGTGTTATGTGAGCTCCGCCCACATTTTAGACTATTTTACAACTCCAAAACTACGAGAGATTTTTCAAAATGGTTTGCCCATACCACCAGAACGGCTAATACAAAATATTATAGCGGTGCTGCATTCCAGTTAATACGAGATATCGGTGGTTAAAATCTTCAAAATATAGCATTACATTGGACATTTAGGTAGTTGACACCAGAAGTGGCTACATTGAATAAACCAATCATGCGTTGGCAGAAATTCGTTTTGATTGGCTAATTCACTTCTGGTGTCACACTCAATTGAGCTCAATACAATCTTATACGAGTTTTGGGGATTTAAACAGCTATATAACTGGAAATATAGTGACACTGATGACCCTAGAAATTCCTATTGGATAGAGGGAGTGCCATTGGGAGCACCACAGACCAAGAGAGAGAGAGACGTTTAGAGGTTGCCAAAGAGTAGGGTGGACACCAGAGTGAGCATGTACCTACCAGAGCTTTATTAAGGTTAGTTGAATGCCTGTAAATTTGACATGGTGTCAAAGTAAACTGGTAAGACTAACTAAAGTAGTCATGAAAGTGCATGACTGGCCATAACTGAATTTATTTGTAGTCCCATTAGATAAATTAAGATATTTAGAGGTGAGATTTAATATAATGTTTGTACAATAATATACAAGTAGTGTTAGAACCAAGGAGTCATAGTGAATGTAAAGACAGTGGTGAAGGTGAGTCGGCTATTTTGCACAAAACAAAATTGCAGAAAACAGTGACCAAACGAATTTCCCGTGACTTACCAAAGACCCAAACGATGTTACAGATAGCTGGCACAATTGGCATGATATTTTCACGATATCAATGAACTGAATATGATAGACATGGGCACTAAAACTGTCAATAACGCTGAGGTAAATAAGATTACTGAGCAAGAGACAAGAGCAAAGCTGTTGACTTTAATGCGTGCTTGTGGAAATGAAGGCAGGTTTCAAAGTGTAGAATGATTTATTAGTGGAAAGGACTATTTCGCCAAAAAATGTCCCGAGTATTAGGTGCCATCGGTGTTCAGAAAATGGACACGCCATTAAAGTCTGTAAAATGTCTCTACGGAGAGAGGCTGGCAGTGCCAGAAGGTATGAGAGAAGCCCTGCCAGGGATAGAAGTCCCGTGAGAAGGGTAAGGCAAGCGGATCTTGACACCCAAGGTAGGTCAGAGAGCTAAAATCCTCAATGACTAGAGAAGGGTTTTCAAATAGAATTGTTAGTCAATGGTAAATGCATGGAGTTTGCCATGGACACAGGAGCAGATGTAACGGTGCTTACATATGAGGCTTGCAAGGAATTAAATATTCAAATATATGAGCCTACCAAAATATTGACATGGGCGAATAATTAAGTGTTGGCAGTTTACGGGCAAGCAGAAATTCTCATAAAAAGCAAACGCTGCTCCACAGTGATACTAGCTTCAATAGTAAAAGGAGCTAAAGGAAATTTGCTGGGAGCGACGCAAATTAAGACACTTGGCTTACTAGCAACAGTCGATAGTATTGAAATGGACTTTATAGTGCACTTAACTTCTTTCACTGTTATGCAGCAACTGGTAGTATTAATGGCCTACTGAAGCAATAATGGCCTACTGAAGCAATAACGAATACAAGTAACCCAATATGTCTCTGGTGGGGCCTGCAAAACTTTGGTAGGAAGTTTATTAAGCCCCTGGAGAAGTACAACAATGGTAGAAGAAGGTGAGTAGATAGTACAAT
>JAOQGN010277655.1:0-10202 GCA_027564295.1 Himantozoum antarcticum | reverse complement strand
GCAAATTTATTCTAGCAAGAACACGGTAATGGCAATAATGCACCAGATATAGTCTCAAATGTGAACAGTCCCTTTAATAACATCATTATTTGATACGGAGAGTTGTCTTCTTTTTTATACACATAACAGAGAAGGCAACTCATAAATATTCAGTCAAAACTGTCTAAATTAAAAGGGCAACATATGCTATTCGTCTCCCTATTTAGTCGTGTCATGCGAATGACGGACTTGATCGCTTCATTGATTGCTCATCATTTGCGTAAGAGTTTTCTTATTGGTCACTAGGACAAAACGATAATAACATTGTGTGAAGTTGCACAAATATAAATAAGATAAAGCACTAAAATATCAATTATCAAATGCTCATAGTATTTTTTCTAAAAGCTCTTGAAACCTGCCACTGAAAATTTTAACTGTATTTTAAACACATTAAATGTTGCTAAATTGGCAGATTTAAAGACATTATAAGCTCCTTGTGTCAAATCGATTTTGTGACGTGTGTAGTAAAGCAAACAAGTCACATGACATGCTGCTGGCTCTCCAGTTGCTTCTGTCACCTGGAGTGCATTGCATCAGTCACCTGTAGTGCATTGCTTCAGTCACCTGGAGTATATTGCTTCAGTCACCTGAAGTACATTGCTTCAGTCACATGCAGTATATTGTTTCTGTCACCTGGAGTACATCGTTTACTGTTATATTACACAGTTGTGAGAATATGAGAGGTGCCGAGCAGTTCACCACTGACAATATGCCAGCAGCTAATACAGAACACTCGGAGCTGCTGAATACACAGCAACAACAACCTCTACACCGATGGTATCATATATCAGATACACATGTCAAAGAAGTCACTGAGAGATCATTGCTTAGTTGTCAGGCATATCTGCTGTTTTATGAGAGAGTTCGGTAATCTTTGTAGTCGTAGCTAAATAGCTTATCTTAGCCGCTAATTTAATTGACAACCTCGAAAACTGTGGAAACATTCCAAGTGGTACACCGTGGGTTGAGGTATAACATCATTTTTTGGGTATAACTGGTAATGTTAGAGCTCAGGCTATGTTATGGAAATACTAGAGTTTTGCTAGTATGTCTGGAGCACAGACTATAATATGCTATCCTTGAGCATGGTGGTATTTCCAGGTAGATGCATAAATTCCTAGCATTGATTCGCTGTACAAGATGAGTATATATGCCCAAATCTGGTAGTGTTGCAGTTAGTTTATGCAAATCACGTCTGTTAATGGTACAGACTGCCAACTCATATCTAGCCAATTGCAGTTGCACCTTGACTCTCTAAATCTTTGACAAACTGGCGGGTGAATACTAAACAACAATAAGGGTTATAAGGCAAGCTCCACCCACAAATTTGAAGTTATCTCTCTTGTGAGTTTTCAAATCAGCTGATGGTACAACAAATATTTTTCTGTATTTGGAATCTTCATGAGTAATTAATATAAAATTGGTAATTCAAATGGTAGCCGAGAACCAAGATTTTAAAGCAGGTGATGTTTATATAACTCATAAGCAGTTATTTTACTCGGTACACCAGAAGTGAAAGACGATGTCAAATGCATTTTAGCTCAATGATAGCTGATATATAAATTACCAACTTTCAGAGCCTGGTACTCATGACTGGTTGAACTACAAACTTTGTGTCTGTGTATAAACGTGGTTCTAGCACACTATGTATATCAACCATGGAGATTGCAAAATTTACAATTTTTGTAAAATAACTTCAGATTTATGGGCGGAGCTTATCCCCTAACCCTTATTGGATGCCCAATCTGCTACAAAGTACATGTTATTATGTCTACTCTCCAGATGCTAGCTAGGCTATTTCTAATTCACCAAATACAATGGGACCCATCAGTCATCTTATTTCTACTTTAATCATATAGTTTTATTCAATGCTTCTTTTGAAACAGTCAGTAAGTTCAGATTTGCAGCATGCGGAAAATTACTTGAAATGTGAAAAAGTACATATTGCTCTTGACCGTATACACGTACTGATATTTACTTTTTGTATGAAATGTGATATTAACCACGCATCAAGTCTTTCTTTTTGGAGTTTTCTGTAACTGCTCAAACACATTGCTTAAATTTTCATAATTTTAATGCACCGTTGAAATCTCTCAATGCAAACTAATAATGTCCGGCGACACACATGAAATAGCAGTGTCAGTACTTCGCCTTGTTGATATGGTATTATCTCGAGTTAACGACCACTCTACATGTACATGTACAGTGTGTAGCGGGGAGGGGAATATTGTTGCTATGTTTCCGGGTCGGGGTTAAACCGTCTCACTACCCCATTAAAGGCAGACTTGATGCTTGCGCTAACACTATTAGTTCTATATTGTGTATTTACAGTTAATTTTAATATTGTTTGATTTGTCCTCTCTTTTCTTGCTTTGTGAAAGAGTAAACAACCCATTTTAAAGTGTGGTTTTCATTGTTATGACTTATTTTGAGAAATTCAACAGCTATAGCTATTGAGTTAACACTAGGTAATTGCAGATTTACTTGTTCACACGATATCGGAGCATCTTTTCGTAGATGAGCTAATATTAAATTAATTTAAAGTAATTTGTTTTAATACGAAATAATGTCAATCATTCCTCTATCACCATCTTTATTATCAAATTCAATTGTTTGATCTTTGACAACTCTTACTCTTTCTATATTTTCATACACATTCTATGTGACCATAAAATTGTTATCAAAATGTATAAAAACATCACAATTGTGACTGTTTTATTGTATATTGTTAAAATAAAAAACACATTTGTGACTTACTGTTTTATTATTACTTACATGTATGCCTCCATGTAGCTCTACATGTATGCCTCCATGTAGAGCTACATGTATGCCTCCATGTAGAGCTACATGTATGCCTCCATGTAGAGCTACATGTATGCCTCCATGTAGAGTTACATGTATGCCTCCATGTAGAGTTTTCATGTTGCGATATTAGACATTCTCGGACAAGGCAAACAAACATTTGTGAACGCTTCAAGATGAATGAAATTAATATTTGATATTTAATAATCAAAAATTGAGCCCGTTCAAGGAACAGCTACTTAACTATGCCTGAACACACTTAAGCACACTGAACACACCTGCCAGTAACTCTCGTAGGCTGCTTTTTTTTGCAACAGATTCTGACATACGCACCGCACCCATTTGATGCGCTATTTACTATCAACAGACGCCCCACTCCGGAAATGGCACAGAAATTTGCAAAGTTTTAATTTAAATAGATACTAAATTTACAAAATTTCAATAAAGTGGATGTTGTCATAGCATTCTGACACTTCATTTTTTCTCCCCTCCAGAACACCGCCATCTTCAAGAAATGCCCAACTTTGTCTTATTTTTAACTAATCCTTCAATATTTGTTGATTTCCATCTATTGGACAGCTATCCATAATCTAGTAGCTAATGTATATTTATCATTGTGCAGTAATGCGTCACAAAATGTAGTCACAGCAGTTTTTAGTTTCATATAGCAGGCGACGAGACAAATTGTTTTACATCCGTTTTTGCTGTAATCCAAAGAGTAAACTTGTAGACTATCCTTATAATTATAAAACTGGAGTTAGAAAGTACATTTGCATTTATTCTTACTGGACATCAAACCAACATGTTGTTTGTGTTAACGGGTCATACATTGCGTTCAAATATTTGCTAATAACCTAATCCAGATTACTTTAAAGTTATTCAGTGGTGTTTGAAAGATACAGTTAAAAATATTCATTGGTCATTTGTTTCTGTATAACAAAATGATTAACGATAGATTTATCAGCCTCCAGTAGTCGAAGAAGAGCCATTGCATTAATGCTTTGACGCTGCACAATAAAAACATATCAATATTGATAAAGGTTTTAGTCATAGTCTGTACCAAATTCTTGGTGTTTTTGAGTTTTCCAGGCCGAGGCCAGACCGTAAAATTAGAAACAATATGGGACAGTACATAATTGTTCACTCACAATTCACAAACTTCATTACGCCTTTCACAAATCATCCAGTGACGCTAAAAAATCTGCCAATCGTTTTTGAAGCAATAAGTTTGGTTTAATCTTCATTGACCTCTCTATTTTCTTGTTGTTCATTTCTACTAGCAAGCAAAGTGCTGACTTTCTAGAGTTCACTGAGAAAGCACTACTTAGCTTGTGATTATCAAGACTTGCTGTAGAGTCTGCAGGAAATGAACGTTTAAGGAACTGTAATCTTTGCGACGTCACAATGTCATATCTATGTCTTTCATGAGGTCTGATGTACCTTATCGGTGTCACATCCCTGCTGTCTGGATTCACAATCACTCTGGTTCTTCTCACAGATTGGCGTTCAAATTCTTCTAACCCCTTTGATTTCTCAGCGCTGTCTATACACTCTGGCTGCATTAAAGGTGGTTTATTACGGTTTATATGACTTTCTCCCTGTGATTTAATGTATGCTGGCAGTGATTGAGACCTTGGTAATAGTTTTCTTTTGATAGCGGGAGAGTCGGATGTCCCAACCGGCAATTGCTTTTGATTACACGATAGCTCATTCGCTCCTTTGTTATCTTGAGTTGATACATGTATATTTGACAGCTGCGGTAACATGGGTAGCAGCGTTCCCATGGAGATGGCATTGCTTGTCTGATCGTCCAATAACCGTAGTGGGACCTGCCATCTCGCCTTCCAGATGTCACTACAATAAAATTCAAAATAGTCAAGCAATACTGAAATGAAACAATATTATATTAACAGTCAACAGATATACGACTCAAGTTACCTTGAGAGTAAGGCTTGGTTTCCATATAGCAAATGCAAACATATCATATACGCAAGCGCAATGGCAACACTCGAGTGCCACACGCAAGCGCAACAGTTGAAACTGTTTCAACAGTAAAATTCATTTTCAGTTCGGCCAGCGCGCCCTCCGATGGCATTTCGGGACTCCAAAACCCCAAACCAGGTGACCGAATTAAAAAGGCAATTTACCATTTCAACTTTACCAACTGTTGCACTAGCACTTGCGATTTTTCAAGCGGAGCAACCATAAAGAAACCAAGGTTAGGCCATGATAATTGGTATTTTAGATCTGTGTTATGAACTCGTGAAAAGTTCATGAGCACGTGAGGGGTTTATATTTATTGTTTTATTGCATACTTTATTAACCAGGCGGATTATTAACATCTTTTGGATGAGGTCAGGGCTTTTTAGAGTTGATAGGCAAAATCTGAAGGGGAACCTACGGTTTATGAGTAAGAAATAAATCAAAACGCGTTTTGATTTATCAGAAATTTTTTTGGCTGAGGAAAGTTTCACAGATCTAAAGTACCAATTGTCATGGCCTTAGTTGGTGGTCAGGTCGTTGGTCGTGGCAAGCTCATGATGGTTATAGACGTGCTTCACAGCGGCAACACAATTAACCAGAATTCGGCGATAATGTTCACTGTTTGCAGTAAAGACATGATAAAGGATCGAGTCTAGTGCTGAAGCACCCTCTCCCATTTTATAGCTCTCTGGTAAGGATAGCTTGAGTTTCCAAACCTAATTCCCACCAAAACAAAAGCTTGGCAACTCATGCTAAATTTGCCATTGAGATCGCCAATATATTGATAGGGATTGACATGGTTGCTATTCTTTTCTGAAATTCATGTTTTCCAGTCAACAGCTATTGGCTTGTCCATTATATGTCAATACATAGTTAGGCACCCGAATTACTCTTTGCTTTCTGAAATTTAAGGCAAGAATGTTAATAATAGAGTAACAATACTAATTGGGAATAGAGTAACTTTATTGAGGTACGCTCATGCTCATTAATTGTTTGCTGGCTTAGTTTTGATTTTTAATTTGACACTTTATATTTAATAATACAACTGATCCAAGCAAACAGCAAGCCTTCTACCATGTTTGCTTGAAACAAAACTCCTTGGCAACTTTTAATAAACAAATATCCCCTTCAATATCTAGGCCTACATGAATTTGTGCAAAGGACTGCTGCCAGCTGTTACTTTATTAGACATGAGTATAGCCCGAACTCCAAGTTCTTTAAAGAAATTGCTCGCGTCCCTATATTTTCAATGAGAAAGCATGGTACTCAGGCTAGGCGCAGTGTCGCATATATTGAGCAACTTAATTCCGGTACCAATATGGCAATATCTGGCATTTGTACACAAATTGCGGCTCACATTTCGCATACACTGAGCATTATATAATTCCTCAATAAAAAAATATTGTAATTAGATAAATCTATTGATCTGCAAACAGTACATACTGCTTGGGCTATTGGGTGTGCTCATGAGTTGTGCTGGCACTTGTGGAATTGCCTACCAACTGCCACCTCAAACTGTCACTTCCTCTTTTTCGCTACACCAATAGATCCTTCTGTAAAATTCCTTTTCAGTTCGGTTGCCCATCTTCCGGTGGCGTTCCAGAACGCCAAATAAATCCCAGAAATAAGCAAATGTCAAAGTAACAAAGTTAAAAAGGAACTAAACCGATCCTTCAATGATTATATTTCATGATCTTTGGTATCACTAGGTCATGGATCGGAGGAAGGGAGGGGGATCAGCACTAAACACATGTTGCCGCGGCTGAAACACTGGCATATTAACCTAATTGACCTACTGTACAGTGTACGGCAACCACTCTGTCACGGCCCGTTTTTACACTGGAGAGGAATGCATAGATGCTGGTACAGTTCCTTTTCTGTTCGGTCACCTTGACCTTAGCTTATATATTTGGTTTGCGGCTGGGGTTTTGTGGTTTCAAGCCGGTAAGGTGGAACTTAGTCTGGAATGCTCCGACCGAACTGAAAGAGAATTTTACTTAAATGTTCACAACAAAATAATAGGTCTTTTTTCATTCCGAGGGAAGCGCCTTGGCATCAAGCATGGATCTACAGTATAATCCACAGCTTTCAAGATCCATGGAACCAAGCCATGCCATTGATGGGCACTAAAGAGTTATCCTTCGCTCGCCTTCCCCTTTCTTCATTATTGCTTTATCTTTCTTCAGAGATAGCTATTCCTACAAAGGCCTCGTAACACATGGTTCTATGTGATCGAAGCACTAGAGCACTGTACTATTTCAACTTTTAATAGTCAATTTTAATTTTAATTAATTTAAATAATTAATTTAATAATAAACAACAACTAGATTTACTATATACTTGAGTTTATATTAAGTCTATGATTACTAAACATCATTGCAGATATAATTTCACAGGTGCAAGCTATAAAATACATAAACTCTTAACACAATTTATCTTCACTTCGATAATAGAATACGTTGAAGTGGAAATCATGAATTATTCCCCACCTTTAAAAATGTATTCAACTGCGCTGCAATTTATGAGTTACTTTCATTGCGTTTGCTAGTGATATGAAATCTTTATATACCAATTTCTATGACAGACTAAATGCCAATTATAACATTCATCGAAATTAAAAGAAATTACAAATTATTATTACTATACTGCTGCAATTCTAATCATATAATTGTCCCATCTTAAGCCAGCCTCGAATGAAATGCGTGTCACCAACACAAGCATGTAGCTACAACAGTTGGCAACATGCAATGCGCTGTGTGTGTAACTGTGTAATAGCAACATGCAATGCACTGTGTGTGTAACTATAAATAAGTAAGGTACTAAATTGTTTTTTGTTATCCCATTAATAATTTGTTATCTCAGCAAATTGGTGAGCCGCTGCAAAGGAATTCAGCAATTGGAGAAACTGTGAAAAAATTGTTGCCAGAACGTCTTGTAATATTTATCTGCAAATTGCGAGAAAAAACAGGGTATAGTTGGAGCAAGAAGTTATAATTATTTATTATATTGGGAAATATTACTCCTTGGTAGGAAGTAGGAGAGCGATAATTTCCATAGTCCAGCAAATATCAAAACCATTAGTATGGAAGCTATTTTTCATTCATTTATTTTTTATTTTAAATTAATTTTTTCCAGTAAGACCACTCACCTTGGTTATAGCATGTTGCTGCCCTCCTAAACATAATTTTTTTCTAAGCACAAGGACAAAAAGTTTCAAAACTATGGCTGCTGTTGATTGTTGGAAGCAGGAAAAGTCAGCTAATGCTATCACCTGCAGTGTATGAGCTGGGATGCCTCTTTCTCAGAGCACATAACTCCAGATTTACTGCTACCGGATGTCTGTCTAAATTTCTGTAGATCATCACTTACTGCTCTGATACCATGACTGCATCTTTCGTGCTGTTTAACCTACAATGAAGAATAAAAGCACCTTATGAGGTGTCCTGCACTATGAAGTTTGTTGGAAGAGTGCAATTATACTACGGTTTATACTATATTATACTATATTATACTATATTATACTATATTATACTATATTATACTATTATTATACTATTATTATACTATTATTATACTATTATTATACTATTATTATACTATTATTATACTATTATTGTATTATACTATTTATATTATACTACGGTTTACAAAACATTATAAATTGTTATTGTTTTGTTTGATGCCTCATTTTAAAATGAGATTAATAATATTCCCGTACAAAAAGAATATTTGGCACGATTGTACCTTGGTTTGGCGCGGTTGTACCAAGTATTTGTCTTGTGTTTATCTAGCATGGGTTCTCGAGTTTTTTCAGGAATAGGCTTGCAACTCGGGAACTCAGGCTAGTATTTACCTAAAAGTGCCATTGAATATTGCAGAATGCAGACATATTTCACCAATCACAACACCTCACCAGCATATATCGGTTATGTACTGGTACATGTATTTGGTCAGTTACCAGTAAAATCACTATAATTAATTTAGATAAAATGTTTCTGGATATGGGGGTTGCAAACCGCTGGCATGTCATTGTTAGGAATTGTCTACTCACAAAAGCTACAAATCTTCGTAATGCCTGTTGCTAGTGCTGTAGCACTAGCCGCCTATTGCTAGTGCAGTAGCGCTAGCCGCCTATTGCTAGTACAGTAGCGCTAGCCGCCTGTTGCTAGTGCTGTAAAGCTAGCCGCCTATTCCTAGTGCTGTAGCGCTTGCTCAAAGTCGATGTTTTACTTCGACAGAACAATAACAAAAGACATTGAGGTGTTATAGCAAAATTGGCAAATAATTTTATTTTGTATAATGTATACTTTGCTCGCTCGTCAAAAATGCCCAATTAAGATTGAAAAGCCAGAAACACTATAATAATCATCTCTATTGCCTGTTGATATATTTCCCCATCTCCTTTCAATAGGTATATTTCCCCACCACCTCACAATACGACTTCTTTGATATAGCAATACCTGCTTTGTATTTAAGTCTATGATAATGTTGTGTAGTTTCTGTCTTTCTACATTGTTACGAGATATGACCTTCATTTCTTTTTGCAGACGTGACATTGCTCTGTCATCAGATGACTCTAACAACGTCTGTAGTATACAGCAGGTAATATGCAGGCAACGATCTCTATAGTCTAGATAATGTACTCAGCGGGTTCAAATATCTGTAGTCTAAGTAGGTACTCAGCAGGTAACACTGTATTCTCTTTGGTTGTCGCTATCCGCTATAATAGCAAGATTACAAAATTATAGAAGAAGATGACGAAATTGTTACATTGATGGGTTTTGCAAACATTACTGTCATATATCATACATTATATTAACATTCAGTCTTCATGCTCTAAACTAATACTCCACCCTCCGCTGCTGTCTCTTCTTCCGTTGGTCGAAAGGCTCCCATTCGATGTGGAGGGTGGATCAGTCTATACACCTTAGACACTGCAGAAATTGGTCTAATCATATATCATAACAATTATATTTATCATGGAATAGTTGCAATATAATTAGTTACAAAGTAGTTATATATAATGGGTATGTCTGATAACTGTTACAGTACAGTTAACAGGTCAGCAGGTCAGCAGGACAAAACAGGTCGGCACAGAATGATAACAGTAGGCCTACCTAAAATGCAATGTTGTAAACTAACATTAGCGATAATAGGCGGATTCGCGACCTATTTCGCCGAACCATGGAATAATATTTTTACTACTATTTTTTTATTATTTTATATTAAAAAATAATCAAATCGGTGCATAAGTGAACATGCCCCAGCAAGAAATAATAACATTGTTTAGAAAATTTATTCTTTTATGCTGACGTCGCGAACGCTTGTAGTGTGAACATCGCAATAATTAAAAATTATTTTTAGCAGTGGTCAAAGTG
>JAOQGN010277644.1:0-10203 GCA_027564295.1 Himantozoum antarcticum | reverse complement strand
AGTATCTCCGCCAGGTACAGCAGAGAAGGCATGACCTGGCCCAAGCAATCAAGCCATGAGAATGTGCATCCATAACATATCCCGCACCATTTGGAAGCTAGGGCTCTAGCCTTCCCAAATAACTACTCCGAGTTATGTTGATTTCTTGGGGCCACGCAGCCGTGCCATAAGCACGTCTAGTCGACTATCAGACGACACTACGTGGTCCCTCAATCCCTGAATGGTGACGGACATGTGATGGTTCTGTTCATTGGCCCGCCCCAGTGAACTTAAGTAGTTATATGACGGCAGATCTCCATCATTTTTTGACAGGTGTATACCCTCCATATACCATCATCAATCATTAGGGATTAACTCAAGCGATGATCCGGGCATGTTGGGCAGGAATGTCTAATGCGCTAGCCGATGAATGTCAATGAGTGACCAATGGAATGTGGATGAGATAAATAATGTCATGAGTATCAAGCTTTCAATTAGTTATTACTAATTACTTAATTATGTAGATTGTGATCAAACGTTATGGGTGGATTACTGCTTTGTAGCTAACAGTCACATGGGCTATTAATAATACTATGGGCAACCAGCAACAAGACATTGAATTTGAAATAACTACGTTTATTAATTATTATGATATAAATGGCAAGGAATTTATGATAAAATACAATGAATAACATAATATCAAGGCAGATGCTAGTGATTAAACAAATGATGCCAATAAAATATTATAGTATCAAGTAAACTGTATTACCTATAATAACAATTATAGTAGTATTAATAGTAGCATAATATTAATACTACTACATATATTAACAACTATTATTTTTAGAGGTAAGAATAAGTAACTCCTAATTTTTGTAGTCAACTATGTCATCAACCCATTCATTAAAACTGTCATCATATCCCACAAATTTGACAAAGTATTGATTTTTTCCTCTAACTTTCCTCTTTTTTATAACCTCTTCTATTTTATATATGTTAGGCTTTTGTATTTTCTGAAGCTCCCAAGTATACCATGTTCCTGCAATAGCACTACCATTCATATCCACAAGAGAATATGTTATAGGAACTGATGGCAACACCTTGTTCACTATAAACAACTCTTCGGACCAGTTAGGGAGAGAACCTTTATCAAATATAGATCTAATCTTAGACACGGGCACTGCATCACCTGGCTTGAATCTACTGTTATAATGGCGAGCGTCATATACTTCTGCATTTGCATGATGTCGATTGTTCCAGATTTCTTCTTGGTTTACAAATGATACCTCAGAAGGTGCTACACCAATAGCTGAATGAGTTGAATTGTTATAAGCTTGCATGAGCTTGCATGAGCTTGGGTAGCACATCAATGTATCTATTGTTTGCAGCATGAGTGAAATGTCTATAAAGTTTGTCTTTGATGGTGCGTTGTAATCTTTCAACAATAGATGCTTTTGTATCTCTGTTTTCTGTGTGATAATGGTGAATGTTGTTTACTCTCATTAGCTTTTTAAATGAAGAGTTGTATAATTCTTTTCCTAGGTCAGAGCTGATATAGTTTGGTTTACGACCAAATGTTTCCAATACGTTTTCCATAGCTATAGAAATACTTTGAGCTGATTTCTCCTTAAGAATCCTTGCCCATGCATATCTACTAAATACATCGATAACAAACAGAATATTACGACTACTGTCATTAGACTTCCTGAATCTAGGTAGATCGCTTAAATCAACTTGCCAACATGAATCTATTCCTGTAACAACTGTTGGTCTGCGCTGCTGAGTTCTTCCTGTTTGAGCGGGTTTGTGAAGTGTGTAGGTATCCACTCCATCAAGCCATTGACTAGCTCGCTTCAGCAATCCTTTATCCGAGCCAATAGTCTTTCTTACTGCTTCTAAAAACGCTGCTTACCCCCAAAGGCGGAAGATTTGTTAGGTGTGAAATAAAGTCTTTTAAATGATGATATTTCATTTGTGAACTTTCTTGAAAGCTTTGGTGCCATGTTATTCAAAGTTCTATCCAGTTAAAAGTTTGATGAGCAACAGGTGGGTCTTTAGCTATGAGTTTTTTGGTTTTTGTTGGTTGTTTTTGGAGATTGTTATCCTTGCTAGATGCTCGCTTACGCTCGGTGCCAAAGCCTCTAATGACTCCTGGTGGAAGATGGAGCGCACTTATATTATAGAGTCCATAACCTTGCGCCATCCCTTAGGTGGTCTTATATTTTTCCTTGGATCCCCTCTAGATTGAAGCAAAGATTTAATTAAAGTATTAGCATTACTAGCTTTAAGCACACTCCCATCAATGGCTAGTTCCCCATCCTCAGTCTTTATGAGGTCATTTTCTTTGGACCACATTTCCATAAGAGTATTGCCACGATCTCTAATACGTTTTGGTAGTGAAGATATTACCTCTTTCATGGAGATATCAGGACCTTGTCTTTAATTTCCTCTTTATTACCACTTTCAATATGCTTATTTTGAGGAATGATCCCTGAACTGTCATCTTTTGTCAATGAGTCACGGTCACCGGTAACTACATTGATATTGATTGGAGTATCTTTAATCTGTTTATTAATATCCTGGAATCTACTTAAAACCTCATTATACAAATCTACCGTTTCCGTAATGGTCAACTTGTCATCTTTTAGTATTCTATCCATTTCACCATCTAATCCGTTAAGCTCTCGCACTGATGGATCTTCTAATCTATTATTAGCTTTGGGGCCACCTGGTTGCTCAATGTTACCCATGGTAACCATTGAGTCCATTTTACTGGGATCAACTAGTATATATTTTTTTGCATACTCCATATTATACACCAAGCAATGGACCAATAACGGTTTTGAGCAATGGACCTAAAAGTCCACCTTTTTGCAATATTTGTCTTCTCTTCTTAGTGGAGGTGGATTTCTTTGTTAAAGATCTAAGCGAAGATTGTAGCTAGCAAGTCTACCTTTCTGCTTTGTAGTGAGAGGAATGCTTCCCTTTAAAACGTTAAGACAAACTTCACACAAACACGTTATAACTTCAGGAGGAGAGCCTTGCACTATAGCTCTTTGGGCTGAAGGTTTGCTTTTACTGATTACTGAGAGAAGATGAGCATTCTTTTGTAGGCTCTTAGATCTTGTCATGACTGCTTCTTGTAGAAAACTAATTCTGTTTAGATATGGAGTGTCATTTTAACTGTTTTTTATTGACATATACTACAGTTCTTTCATTGGGGAGAATTTTTGACCGAATCCTAAATTGCTCAGGGGTGGCCTGACGAAAATCCATCAATAAATAGCCATGTGGTTCCGAAGTAGCTGATCTATAAGCTTCTACAAGAAATTTGCTCTGTGTAGCATATATTTGTCTAGCAAGGTAAGTTATTTGCATGCGGTCACGCGGAGAGCTCATCATTATTATGTAGGAGCTATTAAGACTAACAGTGTGTGCATATTTGTTCTTTGCAAATACATTTTGAGTTATATATATGCAACTTAGGTTTCTGTGGTGTGACAATTTGGTAAATATTCTAACCATCTCTTTATCAACAGCCTCATCTTGAGATAAGTCATCATAAACAACAAGTGTTCTTTTTGAAGTATCTAATAAATCAAGATCATACATCCCCTCATTGAACTCCACATTTGCAATATCTTGATACGATGGTTGATATTCACTATAGCACCATATTATTCTATCTGGTGGTGGATCAAACATTACTCCTCTGTTTTCTAATATACGCTTACAAAGTTCAGTTTTTCCAGAATTGCTGCTTCCAGCTAGCATTATTGTACACGGATGAATGAATGGGAGAGTCATACTGCTTTATCCGTATGATATATTGGTAATGAATAATTTATACAACTTCTACTGCTCTTATAATTATCAAGACGAGATTAGGAAAACAGTTACAGTAATCATTATACAGGTCAAGTGACTACCATCAATCAATCAATAATAATAATATGATAGTAATTTGTCACGTCATTACTGTCTGTACAAGTGTTAGCTGAAATGTGATACATGTGGATACAAATAGAATAGAATAAAGATAGCAACAAATAAAATGCTACACAACAAAGTATTGCCTGAGTTTGGTGGCTTAATATAAAGATTGTTTTCTTATAGCCACTATATAATTTCAGTCTACAGTTCTATTGGGAATGTGTCAATGCCAAATATTCCAACCTTCCGTTTGATCAAATAAGCTAGTCCTACTTTCTGCTGAATATAAGTATACATACCATTGTCTTTCATCGTGAAGCCTCTATTAGTTATGGTAAGCGGTGTTTCATTCAGGATCACCGACTTGAAATCCTCAAATTGGATGTTGTTGAGCTTCTTTGAGACCCCCTTTGCGCTGTATTTGTCGGTGGGGCCCTTGCAATAAAGCATTTGGGTGACAGTCCAACAAAACCTGATCCTTCGAATTCAACGTGAAATAACCCCACTTCTCTTTTCCAATAGAGCTCCTGTTGCTCGCATTCAGAACAGTCGCTAGCTTTCCATACTCCACCACAAACCATTGTCATGAAAAAGTCATTAGTGTGCTGGTGGCAATATGTCTTCGCAAACCACTGGGGATATTCCTCTTGAAATTCACTCATCAGCTCTGGCTTTACTAACTCAAAAATGTTATTCTCAGATATGGACAAATACATGCTGTCTGTAATGCATTCCAACAAACAATATTTTTCTCTGGGGAGATATTTCCTGAGAAAGTAATGAACAAAGCGTAGAAGAATCAATTTGCTACGTTCTAGGATCATGAAACCTACAACTATGTTGGTGTCAATGGTTATGGATCGCTTGTACTTCTCAACTTCTACCATATCCTCTCCTATTTTCGAATCCAACTCCAAGTTTCGAAACTGCTTGTTATTTATGGCAGCGGACACTTTGAGTACATCATTGCCATCAAGATAGCTGATATTGGTGAACTTTTCCTTATTAATAATTATTTTCCCAAAAGCTGAATTTCCTATTAGCTTAAAACCATCCGCCTGGATTTTTTGGGATGGATCTAAATCTGCTTTGCGTCGGGAATCCATCACATGCTGTCCAAAAGCCGAGAAGCACTTACTCCTATGATTCTGTACTATCATATGCACTCGTTGAACCTCAAACCCTTCTTCCAAATACCACTTGAGTAAATCTGTTGCTATGAGGTGATTTTTAGCAAAGTAGCTACCAATGAGCGCTTGTCTAGGTGTCTTGAACAGTCCATTAGTCTCACAAAATTCTTTCATCGATTCACCAATATCATCTATCGTAACGGAGCACCGTTTAATTATGGGTTGGAAATCTTTAAATGAATCCCGCGGATGTTCAGGCACATTGATATCGCACTCTACTATACCGAAGATTGTTCCATCTTTGACTCCTTTGAGGATCTGACCCTCATTTAGATATGGCCTAAACACAAAATGGAGAATTATTGACCAAGGGAAATGTAAATTTACACCAAAATCAACAAGCATAGTGGCAGGAGTAGTAGCAGTAGCAATAGTGACTTCAGGAGGAGTAGCAATAGTGACTAGGTAGATAGAGTTTTTCATTACCCATTGCATTAGTCGTTAATGTTTTATAATCTATCAAGCAAAAATAACAATAAATTAAAAAACATGAACAAAGCCTAAATTCTACGTTGTATCGGGGAAGAAGGACTTGTGCATCTCAAGACATTGCCATTGAATATTTTCTAGGATTTTTCTTGTTCTCCAATCACACTCCCGGATATGAATCAGGTTATAACCAAGACCTTGGATGTAAGCATTGTTCTCTTCAACCTTGAGTCGTCTGTTCTCATTTTCAGCGTCTGTTTTGCAAGGCATAGCATGGTTGAAGCCACACACATGCGCATGATAGTAACACCTGAATAACAACACAAGTCAAGCAAGCATTAATTAATTTTTAATCAAACAGACATACAACTTTTCAAAGCCTGCAAAATAATGGTTCATTATACAAATAAAGCACAATATAAAATAATATAGCAACTTAACTTACCCACTAAATTGGTAGACTGTATTTGTCTCCTTGCAATAGCCATCAACGGGAATCCTTCTTTCCCCTACCCTTTTCTCTGACCCAACTACAAAAATAGCAAAAAAGAACACATAGTTATGTGGTAATAAACAGGAAGTGAATTCAGTGCTGGCTTAGCAAAACCGTTCTCACCTGTCTTATATTTCCAATTGCGTAAACGAAAACATGTATTACCACAAGAAACGTCTCATATTTCTTAATTATTTTGTCATACACACAGTCATAGTCACCATAGCACATAAACACATTAAAGTTTTTACTTAATAGCTCTAGCTTACCATTAAACATATGCTCAATTCTAATATTGAACTCCCTGGATTGAAGCTCCATCCACTCTGTAGCTGCCAGTGATGCATCAGTAACTGACTTTCTTAAAGAATAGCCACCATTGGAGTCGCGCTCTCTCCAGATATAGTGTCCTGTATAAAGAATTAGTGTAATATTATCTCCAGCATAATGAACACATAATTATAGAATATATCACAAACAACAAGCTGTATAATAATAACTAAATGTGATTACAAGAAGCTACATCTTAACATTTAAATGTAAGCAAAAGCAATTTTGTCTTATTTATTTATTATAAACTTTATTAAATGGTTGAGTATGATTACACTCTTACCTATACATTGATCCTGCATCATGATTGAAAGATACATCCCTGAGACATCTAAGCCGATAATGGACTGGCAGGTTAGAGCTTCATTATCGAATTCAGATTCTCGGATAGGAGTCTGCTCCGCTTCTTGGTATCGGGTGAATATCATGCTGATCCCGCCTCTGATATTAGCACTCAACTTGTCATATATTTCAGAGTTAGCTTTGTACAAGGAGAAGAAGGTATTCTCAGGCATGGTTGAATAAAGATATTTTGAAGCAAGACCTGGTAGAGAAATTGCGTCTTTGGACATACAGAGTCCTAGCGTCTTGTAATATGTGCTTTGAATGTCCAAAGCAGAGAGCATACCCGTAGTATCAAGAGTATTGTAGTAACATAAGTACTCTCGCATACTACTAAAACCCTTCTTTGACCAAGTATCCTGACATATTTGGTATTGCTCATTCGTTATGTTGGAGTTGGTGAGCGTAGAGAAAAATGCTTCGTGTGGTGGCAGTTCTGTTTCATTGAGAAAGTCAAGAGAAGTGAATGCCTCATAGGGAAAATGAAATTTTTCTTCTGAGACATTGTAGGATTTCAAATACGTGCTATAGGTAGTATTGGGTGGTACATAGCTCATGACATCCTAGAATGTTAGACCTTTACACCCGAGACTTTTATATTGGTTTCCTCGTTTGATTGCACCAGTAACTCCCCCTAATTCGTCTTGCATACAGCGTATTATATGCTCTCTGATCACTCCTGTGTCATAACGTGACGAGTTGTATCCAAAGCAGGGGAGATTATTCAACCATGCGAGATACTGATCTCTCAGTTTCTCGAGAACTAGCATTCTGCCTGGTAATAAGCGTGCCAACATCTCATTAGTCTTGGTAGGAGAATTAGGAAACATACGGCTTATTACTACTTCCTCCCTTTCTTTGCGAATTTTAATCATCTCCTCGAATTGACGCAATTCTAATTTGTGCTCCTTTATCATTAGCTCACCAGCTATGTCCGAGACTTGGATCATGTATGTCATTGCAGATTGAACCAACCCCTTGGCATCTCCATCACTCACAATACAGACAGGGCTTTCTATTCCGGGTACATTTGTTGACATACTTATTCAGGCTAATTTGTGTTCAGCCTCAAACTGAAGTTTATCTGCACTAGTTGGTAGATTGCTTTTGTCAAAGTACACCTCTATATCCCAGCACAAGCGATAGTTATAAAACCGTTTGTTTCTCTCCACATACATTCCTTCAACTTCTAGCTTCTCAAAGACATTTTGTGGAGGATGAAATAAGCGCGGTGGATGGTGGATTTTGGTGTTATTGGAGCATGTGCGAGTATGGCGTTCTAGCTTATAAGGACCGTTCCAAAGCGAAAAGCAACGATCACACTTGAATGTCTTTGTCATCTGATTGATGTTAGTGATGTAACTGAAGTGAGTATGATACAAATGAAGGTAGATGGTGTTGTCATAGTCTTGAGCAGATCGTCTCCTTAGCATGGCCTTGCATTGATTATTGAATCGATTTGGCTCCAATTCATACACAACTATGCATGTCTTAAAGGCTTCTTCCACAAGTGGCAAATCTTCCAATGTAACACCACCAAGCTTGCTTTTTTTCGATTGATGGTGCAGGGAGCATATTCTGAGGAAGTGACGAGACATACTTTGCATACAGTTCTTTGGCTTTTTTTGTTATGCCTGTCATTGTTTGTAGTTCATGGTATGCAAGACATCGCCACAGACAGAGCTCATCCTTAAAGGCTCGCCCATTCGAAGCATTCATTGCTATAACAAATCGATTATTCAAGATGTAGTCTGGAAGAGTTTCAATAAATCCTATTGGATGATTTAGGATTTTGTACACATAAGCTGTCAGATTTGTTATGCGGTGGACGACCCAACTACTATCTGGACGGTTTTCTGCTGCGTGTCTCAAGAAATCATGATCTCTAATTCGTAGAAGAAACTGGTCAAAGGCATCCCTATCGGCAATACGATTTGGTTGATCAAACAATCGGCTTACTCCATTATGACATGTGTGGAAGTATCTATAAGAGCCTGTAGTGTGATTGTACAAAATGAAGCCAAGAGAGAGATTTATGGCGAATGCAGTAGTCTGTTCATTGAATAAGTTCATTAGGTTTGGAGAATCCATGAATCCTATGAGGTCACTATTGGTTATATTGTAATTATATATGTTCATATTGGTGTACCGTCTGATGTAGTTATGTATAGCACCATAGTTGGTTCTATACAATTGTGCAACGGAGTCATCTTCTCCTTGCAACTCTCTATTAACATACGCATTCCATTGCACCTCTCCATGCGGTGGTTGTTGATATACTCTTTGAAACCTATTCCTATTCTGAATCGGTGGTATTGGTGGTAAGGGTGGGACCGGAGAGGCTATTGGTGCTGGAGCTGGTGGATCAAAATTGTCAGGATGACTGGATGGACCTGCTTCTTGTGCATCCTTCGTGTCAAGTTCTTTATTTTTTAGGCCACAGTAGTGAGCCTTGTATGCTTTATAGGATGACCATTCAACTCCACATTTGTCACAGTGCAAGGATGGATGCTTGCTTTTAATGTGTCTATAGAGACCACTTTGGTGTTGAAAGGTTAAATTGCAAAATGGGCAGTCATGTGTATCATTGCTCTCACTAAAAGGAACACAAAAATATCTATATATTAATTATTGTTATGTATTAATTACAGCCATTATTTTTATCATCAACAGCATCATCATCATCATCATCATCATTACCAGTGCCATCATAATCTATTTCTTAACTTTGCTAATATGAATGCACCATTATAATTACACAATAAGATACAAAGAAAGTAATCTTGTTAATTGTTTTTGTATTTATTTTTCTTATTTTATTTTATTCAAAGATTCATAATTTGTATGCATATTATAATAATTATATAACATATACATAGACCTGTCATGATATTTAGTAATATGACTGTACTACAACATCTTCACAAAATTGAATGGGTACAATTAAACGTACATAAAAATGGCTAGTAAACATTATATTGTAAAAAGTATTACAACAATCATAATTACAAAATATTAATTAAATCGCTGACTATATCTAGGGTGTGTATAGCTTGGGGTGATCTCCCAGTTAATGGCATTCTCACCACCCTCTTTCAAATCCTCTATTTGCAATGACAACTTTGATGACCCCTTATAAATCTTTCTAAGAGAAAAGTATACCTTAAAAGGTGTACGGAATATATAAGACAAGTCATCAATGAGGCAAACTGCTTGCTCCTTGTTATCAGTGAAGTGAAACTTTGGCTGTGTGAGGGCTGACCCTAAGTTCATCTCCATAAACATCTCCTCTTGAGCATGAGGCGGTTCATAATGCACCTTATGCCCCGCCGCCATGCAAAGGAGATCCAACATTTTCTTCAACGCAGGTGTCTTCACTGCTTCTGCCGTCAAGCACATGAAATATTTGCCATTTGAGTTTAGGATCCTGAACTTTCCTTTAAAGATCCATAGACTTTCAAAGGCCACCAACTTTCCATTGGAGTGTAGGGGGGGGGCAATGTGGTC
>JAOQGN010277633.1:0-10204 GCA_027564295.1 Himantozoum antarcticum | reverse complement strand
GTCTACCGTCTTTGACAACAGTGCACCATCGATGGCAACAGTCTACCATCGATGGTAGCAGTGTACCATCGATGGCACATTGCTACCACCGCTGCCAAGCACTATGCTATATGTGGCAACAGTCTACCATCTATGGCAACAGTCTACCATCTATGGCAACAGTGTACCATCGATGGAAACACCGTACCATCGATGGTTCATTGCTACCATTGATGACACCTTGCTACTATCGATTACAAGTACTGTACCATCGATGGCAACAGTCTACCGTCTTTGACAACAGTGCACCATCGATGGCAACAGTCTACCATCGATGGTAGCAGTGTACCATCGATGGCAACAGTGTACCATCGATGGTAACAGTGTACCATTAATGGCAACAGTATACCATCTATGGTAGGAGTGTACCATCGATGGTCAGAGTGTGCCATCATTCGTACCACCCCCACCATTGATGGCAATGTCTACCGTCGATGCCCATCCCGGGTGTGCGGGCTACAAACTCTAGTCTCAGAAACCAAAAACAACCACCACCATCATTGAGGTTACGGTGCTTACTAGACGCAGGACCTCCATTCCAAAGCGGACAGGTGCCAAAACCATACCCACCCACAACACATATTTCTATAAAAACACTCTACATGGACCCCGCATTCTGGGTGCACCAGAACACTGGACTCAAAATCTCAAAATTCAACCGGATGGGACGTACCTCAAAACCCCACAGAATTATAAGGAACACAGGCTAACATTATCCTGTACCAGATAGCACTTTAGTCACTAATCTCAAACCCTTAGTACATCGCGTTCAGGTCAGGATATACTAAACATATTCATACAGCCACTCGCCATCTACTACGATGCAACACTAAGGCTACAATTTCCTCAGCCTTAGTGCAAAAAGGGTGTCAAATGCCGCAACCTATACTCCTAATATTCAATACACATTGAATTACTCCCCAGAGTGGATACTTATGCTAATGCACTAGGCCTACTGCAATGAGGTTTTGGTGCTGTCCTGTCATCTCACCGTCAGACCATCTTAATCTTACTTTTATTCAATAAAATGCTTCTAGATGCTTACTTGTCTACAGGAGATATAATTGACAAATTTAGCAGCGATTCACAAAAATATAGTTAGTTACAATTTCAACACAGTTATTGTTAACTCTCAACTATTACCTGATGATGTGATGTTGCAACATTTGTCCACAACTCCCGCCGAGGAAGGCGACAGCAGTCACAAGATCAAAGGTGAGAACTGGTGGAGGAGACCACAAAGAAATATCTTAAAAAATGCTGCAGGTACCCCAGCTCGGATCCCTGCTAGCGTAGCAGAAGATGTCTTTACTATGGTGTCCCTCGGCCAGAAGGCTGCCCCTTTATCCAGACAGAGGACAGTAAAGGCATATGCAGTAACAGAGCAGGTCAGTGCACAACATATACCGGGTGATTAGGTAGTTGGAAGTTTGAGTGTAATAATCTAGGATTGACTATATTAGTACAACTTTACAGTATAATCATAACTGAAGGAATAGTGACAAGGTAAAACATAGTGCACGCCATTGTATGCAGAGCAGATAGCTTGCTGCACTGGCCTGCTATGCCGTCCAGGGAAACCACCTCCCGATAGAAAATGGATTGCCAATTGCACAGTAATACATCCAGTTAGCCTGGACAGACACAAGGTAAAAGGGTCCGGTTAAGCCGGACCGCGCACAGAGATGCAAAATACATAACCGGAAGATCCCAAGTAACAAGCACAGGTACTAGACTGGGCTGCAAGTCCGGGTAGGTGGTCACCAACGAATGGTTAGAGCCGGGGTGTAAACATGTAGATAATAATAAATATAAAAAGTAATAGTAATAGTTTAATAATAAGTAATAATACGTAAAGTAATAACTGGTAAGCAAGTAGCCAATAATAAAGGTCAGTTATGCTGGCCTGAGAAGGGGACAAAGTTTCAGCTGGCCCTACAGAAAGCATAAACCATTTACATAAGAAAGGACTGTGAACCGGTACCAGAATACACCGGCAATGTAGGTGAATGCAAGGAAGCCTGGCTAATCCATGTTTCCCAGTATGAAATGAGTCTGGGGATAAACACTGTTCCACAACAAATATATTGCAAAGGTTTGCATTAAGTCGCATATAGGATAACTGTAGATCGTTACTTGATCTTAAGTTTCACATCATTTCCTGTTGAAGTGTAAGGAGGTTGAATATTCATAATCTGAATTTATTGCAGAATAAGCATATAAGTGATACTCACAGTATGAGTTCAAAGTTGAAGTGGCAGTTTAGTGTCTGTGCGACTATTGATATATATATGTAACATGAGACCCAGTGGAATGGAACACTGACTGTGTGAGGACCGGGCCAGAGGACCATGATTGGTACAAAAAGAACTGGCTTGGGTACAGAATCACTGTGGTAACTGTTCAAGCCAGTCGTCTAAATATTAACATCTATATTTACACAATATTAAAATATGTATGACAAAAGCTAGCTATATATACATATACGATATATTTAGGTGCAAGCCATGAGCAATACTAAGCGAATGATGCAAAATAGTGTCTAATCTTGGCAATTTACGAGTAGAGTACTCACCACCACGCCGTCATACACTCACTCATTCATGCTGACATGCCGTCATACCATCACTCATTCATGGCACCACGCCGTTACACTATCTCAATCGTACTTGTATGTAGAGATGATATTATAACAGTCCGATAATGGCAATTGTGTGTAAACATTGTCCTGTACCCATGTACGTACGGTAACTGAGTGGAGCTAGTAATGGTATGTTAATTACCACAAGCTAGGTGCGAAGGTCAGCCTCAACAGTGGAGCACAATCACAATAAGTTATTACTGCAGTTTATATAACTCCAATTACTATGAATATACATACAATGAGGTCAGTTTTACAGCTTGTATTCCGTCAATCTGACGAATACTTAGGCTAAAGTGGCTTTGTTGTGAATGCTCTCTAAATTGTTGGTGAGGAGATGCAATCAATCTTGCTGGTTCAATCTGTGGATCTCCATCTCATATATATTGAGATAGTCATTTATTTCCACAGCTGTTACTCTGACAAATCTACCAAGCATTCTGGAGGGACAGATAATCGCAAACACATCAGTAGGTTGTCGCCCATCAATGCATCCACAAATCTCATCGAGTGGAGGATCATCAAACCGGACATCACTTTTACCAATTGCCACTCGAACATTAGCCAATCGTTTCCTTTCTGCAATTAAAGACTCATCAGATTACAGTACGATCATGTGGCATGAATTACAGCCGAAGGAGAGTTTGAATGGCTGGTCTTAAGATTATTTCAGTCACATTTACACTGATTTAAATACTGCAATATATGTCATCACTACTCTGTTATTAATTTATTGTATAATTGAAGTTTGTTTAGCTTCATCTCCCGTAAAAAAAAACAGTGCCACAAGTTGATTGATTGATCGACTACTAATCACAAGTTTAAGAACAGGTGATATAAACTGTAGAGTTACGTCTTAAAATTCTGTGGGTGAAAAATATGATTAAAAGACAACAAACTTCAGAAACGACAACTCAAGACATAATACATCAGTCAAAACACATTACCATTTATGTATAAAGTCACATAATTGCTCTCATCTTTCGAAGAAAGCAACTGCGACTGAGGACACTCAGTGTCTTAACTATCCACAGTCTTATAGACGGCAACTTATCAATGAAAAGGTATATCAGTTGATCATCATCCAAACATATTTTAAAAATGTTTGCATTAGATCTATCTTCTACCAAATTGTTTTACACCCTTCTGTTGCGCAATCTTAAACACTTTCCTGATGTCTTTCTTTTGTGTATAGAGGTGATTAAATATAACTGGGAGACAATGAATTACTTTAGACATTGCAAAATTAGTAAAAAGCCGCCTAACGAGAAAATCACTAGCACCAAGAAAAATGAAACGCTCAATAATATACGCGCCTTTGATGGGAGCTGGTGAGCAAATTAGAAATATGGTGCTGAAACTGCATGGTACTGCATCAAATGATATGGTAAGATGATAATATGTCTTCTTTAGTATTTTTTCTGCATGATCTCTAGATAGACCTGATGTTGATCTGGCATGATTTGGAAAGTAGATCAGGCCTCATTTAATGCACAGTGTAGAGTATACCACAACATACAATAATCATATTGCTTAGGAATTAATCTTGCATTCCATATTTTCGAGATATAATTTCTGTTTTACCGTTGCACTATAAATTGATACTGCAAATGAACATATCATAATAATAATTCCAGATATCGATATATTTCTATTGATGTTCATTCAGAAATGAATGGATGAAAATATGAAATTAATTAACATAATCAAAAAGCGTAGATTACTAGGAACGGTGAATTTGTCCCTCCTTGGGTAAAAAAATACAAATAAAATGTTACTGACTGGAACTTACACTGTCCGAAAATGGACTAACTATCTGTCGAAATGGTGGGATTCATGCTCTATGGAAGACTATCAAGGGTGCTACACTCAGGAAACAGTACAGCAAAGCGGTGGGTTGAATAGTTGTTATCTACTTCGGGACCGGTAAGTTGAATTCAAATATTTTTATAAAATTCACAAACTACAAAGAAGTGATGATTTTATTGCATTCAGACAGTAACCATTCATTTTTATACCCTTGGGAATGGGATTGTTTTCTGAATAGGCTTACCATTGTATTTGCATTGTACTATAAACTACAAACTCACCGGATTTAAAATCCGGTGAGTTTGTTAACGGATGTTTTGCGAAATCCGTTAACTCAGCAATCTGTTTGATATTTATATAAACTAAAATGATAGCCATTTACACTTTGTACTGCTGCAACTTTTCCCTGGAGCTATAATTCTAGGTACAACAATAATTACCATACCTACTGTTCATATAAGTTACTCCTGCCACATACAGAGCTGCTCTGATCATAAATCTCAATATTATACTAATAAATTCTGCTACAAGGACAATAATAAATTTGTATCGCTTTATTGAAGTTTTTATTAAGAGCCAACTAAATTTTAGCATCTACATTGAAAACATAGAAGGGCAATTCTAAATCAAGCCGAATGAGTAAATTGAAGGCCGCAGGTTTGAGAACATTTTATTGCGCCAATGTTATCTTGATTATAAATTATGTTCACCTGATTGGTATTCATCTTAGCAGAAAATAATAAGAAAATATTAGAGAATACAAAGTGCAACCTCTAGAATTAATTTTCCTGACAAGACATAAGGCTCATGATTGGAAATTTTAACTTTGAAATATTAAATTTTACTATTCCGCAATAATATATTTTTAACTTGAGTGCAGATTGTACGCAAATAGCCAATATTCTGCAGCATCCTCTTTTCGAAATGTTGTTTTTAACAAGGGCAGAGCAACCCCCATATTGACATACACTTATAGTCTAACAAGATGGTGAACTGAGGAACAAGGGGTATATTTGTTCCTTATTTTATATATACATTGTAGTAACGACAAATATATAGGTCAGTGAACAACAAGTAATATTTATTTTTTTCTGAAATTTATGTAGGCATTCAATTTTATTACATTATGTACAGCATTGTTTTATGACACTGAATTGATCTATATTCTTTAATATAACATATTCGTTCATTCATACAAACATACATCCATCCATCCATCTATTCATTCACCCAGTTGTATAACTCGCCCACGCACGTAGAACCCACAAACATCGCATTTAACCACAAATCTAGAAACAACCACAAACTGCAGATATTTTCAACCAAAAATGTAGAAACTTTTAACCACAGATGCAGAAATTCTGTCAACCACAAATGTAGAAGTATTTAACCACAAATGTAGAAATAGCCACAAATGTAGAAAATTTCAACCACAAATGTAGGAATCCATCTCAATAACATTAGCAAGATTTGTCTGCAGATAATAGCATAGTTTCCCATACCTAACAACTTGCTAACTCTTTCGTTGTGGAAGGAATTTTTCGAATTAAAAAACAACTGCTTTTGCAAATATATTCTCAACAGATACTGACAAACCCCTAAATGTATATAATTTCTGAAAGCTTTGTACTAGTTTTGTCACGTTATTGCATAAAATTGTCCGTTGACGTAAAATTGATTGACAGGATATGGTCCTCATATTATTTCTTGTTACAAAATACTGTTTTATTGTTGTTGGCTTTAATGAAATATACAATGCACTGGGCTGACTTCTTTACTATACATTTGCTACAATGCATTCACATTTGATACTCTGTGCCATCGTCTTCGGAACTTCTCTCGCTCACATGGCCTGCCACCTCAATACTGAACCCGTTCAGAAGAGTTGGCCTATGTGGCTGCAGCCATGCATGTCACAACCTTAACAAGACTGAATGAAGCCTAAATTTAGATCAATACAAATTTAAAATAACATATTATATCATGATACTTGCATTGAACATCTGAAGTTGTTTTCTCTCTATGGGTTTCTTGACAAGAAATCCATAGAGAAATCCAGTTGTTTTGTGCTCTAATAATTAGTGTGCCAGAATTCTGCCTTCTATTAATGTGATGGAGTTTCTGTTGGTAACGGAACTCTGGATTTCTGTGTTTTAGTAAACCCATTCCTTGACTGGTTACTTACCTGTACATCATATTAATGACATGATATGGTTTTAGCCATATCATGGTTAAAAGTTTTTAACCAGAGTCATGGTCAGAGTTTTCTTTTGCTCCATTTCTGGAGAGAAATATTACTCCTTGCTCCAACTGCTAAATCAAACTGGGTAATCTGTGGCCATTATTCTTAAAAAAACTAAGTTGACTACATAGTTCTGTAACAGGATTATATAAGACTTCGTTTCCATTGGGACGAAACGGTGTGAGGCCAGAACGACCTCAGACCGGAGCATGAGTGAACGCCACTGTGCAACGCAATGAGACCGGTGTGTTGCATAGTGCGTGCAACACACTGTGCACTGGAACACGACACAGCAGTGTTCCAGTGGACTGAAGCACAATAGAGAATAAGTGCAATCTGCAGTAAGTTTGCAATAAGAGAACAATCTGCAATAAGTTTTATTTTGCAGATGCAGCAGCTGACACATGTTATACTAGATAAATTCATAGATCTTAGACTGAACCATTATAGTAAAGTATATTATTTAGTTACTATATATTTATTTTAGCTAGTGATCAATCTCGTCTAAATAGGTTGGTACTCTCTAGAATCCACTAAAACATCACTCTTATAGGTTGAAGTCGTTCTTGACACTATGTTTTGCACAAATAATGATTTGCTCAGTGCTAGGTATTAGTGCATGTACTATTGAAATGTAAGTTATCATTATTTACTATTTGCTGAGGACAGCTCCTATGACAGCAATAGCTAATAAATATATCTACTTCAGCTGCATAGTCATAGGTGCCAGACTTACTCCGTGAAATATAGTTTACTCTGGAGGTGTTACCACCCTCCCCCCTCCTTCAATATTCATTCAATATTATACCGGTATACCTTGCTAACAAGAACATAAACAGGCTTCATTCTGGTTGAGACATTCTAGGTTCTTCACACTAAACAGACCAAAGTCGACCATTAAACAGCAGTACTCGGGTCCAAACATATGATTCAAAGAGTTAAACTGCATATCACGGACATATCCCAAAATATACGGCCAAAACATGCAAAAACATTGGCCAAATGATGCTGAAAATTGAGAAAAACTCGCAATATTTCCATTGTTCTCTATATAGTGAAACAGCATTTGTTACCAGTTGCTAGCAGTTGGCAGCCTGCCACAAGTTCCCCATGAGTGCTCAACAGGAAGTTAATGATGGTTACTTGTTCAGTTCACTGTGTCAGCGCTCTAGGTATAATAGCTTTATGGCATGGTCCTACGAATTTCAAAAAACAAATTATCATTTGTTTAATAAGAAATATAATCAAATGGAACAGCTAGATTGATTCGGAAAAAATTGTGACAGTTTAAATATCAATAATTTACCGCCTAAGAAACGTGAGAAATGGCATAATTATAGGAAAATATAGCACCACTGGAAATGAGCACTCTATTAAGAAGTCGTAATGAATGTGCAATTAGCTGTTAAAGTGTACCTCACCTTACCTAATATTTGCGAAAGTCATCTTGTGAACTCAAAGCTAATGCTGCGTGTTGTTACCTTCTCTCTCAAGCATTACAAGACGAAAAAAGTGGCAGATTCATTACGCTTTTTCTTTTCGATCTGATTAATAGACTAAAATGTTAAAGTCTTTAACATTATTATATTAATCTTAGACAGCTTCGACTGTCTTTGACGTCATTTTCCTGACAAACTTTCAATGATGCCCTCAGTACCATTGCATTTGTGAATAACTGTTTAAGAGGTTCAACTTGTGTAGTTGACCTTTAACAGGGTTTATTAGTTGTATAATACACAGACTTGCCTCATGCTAGCATGTAGGAAAGCTGGTATACCTTAGTATCTCTCTCTGCAGCTTTCTTTAGCAATGTGTCGTCCTACTCTTTAAGGATGTCTACAAAACTTGCTTTTCCTGACATCCGACAGAACGACATTTGTGGGATGTAGGAGAGCACAACACTTGATTGGTTGACCGAACAGGCAGACAGATACTTGATGTTGGTAAAATGCTCACCTAATCACATTCCAGTATCTCTGTGTACCACTGACTAGTGTAACTACCATCAACTGTAGAAAGAATGAAGACATTCTGGGCATGCCATGATTAACCATATAATTGCATGGTTAACAGTCAACAAACAGCTCAAATAACTCGAAATCGTATTTGTTGGAAAGCAGTTATGATTCTAGCAAACACTGGGCGTATAAAGTAGCTGATCGAATTAAAATATTAGGATTGACAGGCATTGAACTGTCAAATAATCTAAATACTAAAGTATACTACTAATACTTTGGGATTAAGGCATAATTGATATTTTAATAGGACCAGGTCAGTACAGACAATCCAAAGTAGGCAAAATGGGTAATAATAGGTAAGAATAAGTATAGCGTATGTGTGACGAAAAAGGCACATCATGATAGTTACACCGGTCATAGAAACAATAATTATAGAAATACTGGAAGACAATCTACAAAGTGGTCTCAAGAACATGCAAGCTGACATTAATTGTCAGCTCACCTTGTTTACAATTCTTTACACTGTACACTTCATATACCATTGCTTTACACATAAAACAATCTATACAATATACAACAGAAAATATTACAATAATAATTCTGCTTAAGCATGACGGTACAACAGTGCAAGTACCAATCAATACAGGAAAGCATAATTGTGCCAAAGTCAAGTTACTAGTACTGAGACAGTTGGGATCCCTGCTGAACTCTGGAGGTAGGTACTTGAGGAAATACTGGATACTGCTGAATACTGTTAGATACTGCTGGATACTGCTGGATACTGCTGGATACTGTTGGATACTGCTAGATGCTGCTGGATATTACCGGATAAAGGTGAGCGCTGCAGCTCTATGTAATTGCTACTGTGTTCTGCTCCTTGATACTGATCACTGGATACTACTGGATATATGTGTGCTATTTAGACGTTTTGGGGAGTGCTATGCACAAGTTTTGGGGGGTGCGATAACAATACATCGCTCAGGATATAATAGAAGAGCAAACAATTTATTTCGACACACCAACCTGTACTGCTTGCTCAAGCTACATATAGTTCGCTGAAGCTAAGCGACCTAAATGTATTCGGCCCCAGAAAACCGGGTCGCCGAGTGTGTTTCCATTGGGTGATATCTCCTGTCACAAAGCCTCAATACCGCTATGTGGTCCCCTGGAAACTTGCTAATAGAAGTAGTATAAGTGTGGGTTGAACGCTCCCATGTTGCACTAAGAATCGAAGAGTGGTAGGTACATCATAGCCTTGGATCTTGTTTTGATTAGGGGTGGGATGAGTGTGAACCGTTAAAAATGTTAAGTAGAAATTGAAGTCTATCCTGCCCCCTCAATAGTAGCAAAATTCCTTGAAAAAAGACGGGACGTCCCTTCTTTCAGTCTTTATGGTTTGTGCGGATTGTAAGTCTCCTAACCACAGCCACTCATCGATGTATTCTGCTCCCTCATCATTGCTCTTGGTCCTCATCGTTGCTTTCTGCCCCTTCATCGGTGGTTTATGCCCCCTCA
>JAOQGN010277622.1:0-10204 GCA_027564295.1 Himantozoum antarcticum | reverse complement strand
TTCTCTATGATTGTAGCATATATAGCTATGTCACATGATCACTTACAGGCAGTTTCTCTATGATTGTAGCATATATATAAGTGGCAGATCCATGCTGGTTATACATCTCCGGGTCATCTAACTCATATCCAACGTACTCATCAACCTCAAACTCTACAAAGTCCTGCTTGAGAAGGTGATGTAGATCCAAAGGTATGAAACTACCAGGAGGCTGCAGCGTCGGGGCTCGGGCTGTAAATATAAAGAGTAGATAATTATGTAGATGATAAAAGTTAATACGAAAAGCATGTTGTAGTTGAAAATTAGTTGTTATTAAAACCAACAGTTTCGACCAAGAATCCCTTGGTCATCATCAGGGTAAAAATAGAAACATATTCAGATATGTAGATATAAATAAATATGTACATGTAGATATGTAGCTGTACACATGTAAAGGTACACACAAAGGTATTATAGATCTCATAGATTCAGGGTTGTCTGGTATCAACAATATCATCAACCCATAAGTTTAGCATTGTTGCACATCAATTATGGTAAATTGCTTAGTTTTGATTGTTCCTAAAATGTACGTGTATCCTGTAGGATTACCTGGATAGCATGAATTGGACACCTAACAGCTAACACCTAACAGCTAAGGATATTTGGGAAAGCTATTTACACATGACTAAGTGAAGTCCGTAGTCATCTGTGTATAACAAAGATAAATAGATGAACTAGTTATTTACTCAGTGGTTTATAGCACAGTGTCTAAACTTGAATGCATTGCTACGTACCAGCATGGTGGTCTTGTCTGATTCTCAGGTTGTCAAGGGTTATGGGTATCTCATAGGCTGGACAGCTGAGTATAGGGTGCAGGTATATGATGGAGTGCTGCAGTAGACCACCCGCGATCTTATTAACTATCTCAGCCACCTTTACTAGTAGCTCCGGCGTTATCTCTGCATCTGTGTGTACATACAGGCACCACTCTGCAGTGTTGTTAGCTCCAACAGCCTACAGATAGAGACAAAATCTAATCACGCCCATCTATTAGATGCAGTGAGATGGTTTGACTGACCCTGAACAGCCTATAATAATAGCAATAATATCTAATTGCAAATTTGCAATGGGGATAATATTCTTTTGTTATTTATTTTATGGAATGATGGTCCAAAACAAATGGCGGTGCTCGCATAAATCATACATAAAATTGGTATTAATTCCTTGCTGAAGAGTGTCACCTTTAGCAGCTGTGAACTTGTCCGATCTAAAGTACTAGACCTGCAGGCAGATATTATAGCATGATTACAGCATTATGTGCTCCTGTGGCAAACAACAATCAGAAGGTTTCTGAGGGCAGCATAAGATGGCAGCATAAGATGTATGCCTCAAGTAACTAACAATAGGATAGTAACTGTCTTACTGCAAGATGTAAGATGTGCAAGGTGTAAGATGATTAGATGGCCGAATGGACTAGGACAGCGGATTGGCTATCACAAGGTCGTAGGCTTGAATCCTGCCGTAGTCCACTCGTTTAGTTAAGTAGTCGCGTTTGGTAGGGTGTTTGTGAATGACATATACTTTATGCAATGTAGGGTGCAATTCACCGATTTGAGGTTGAAAGGCCGAAGATAGCCGAAATGTACTTGTACCCAGTGACCAGGTGGTAGTAAGTTATGTCCACTGCTTAGAAGTTCAGCCTAACAGTAACATTAAGAGGTATATAAGCGAACTAATTATTATTATTATTATTATTATTATTACTGGACCTTATGGCATCTATTCCCGAAGGAACCTGACCAACTGCTATGACCTACTAATCAACTATGATCTTGAAGTAGGACTTTAATCTGATCTGTGACCTTGACCTTACCTTTATGACAAAACACTGGGCATTGCTCTCAGAGCCCTCTATCTTCTGTCCATCAAACTTCAAGTACGTCACCAGCTCCTCCACGGCATGAACCCTCACACTCTTCAGTGACTTTTGGACGGCCTTGAGAGCTGCAGACTTTGGCTTCTCCGCTCTCTCCATGTGGTCGTGTCGTATGAGTCTGAGAATTCCTGATGTAAACTCTGTAGAGGTGAGACGATTCCTTAGAACTTGTGCAGCACCATAGGACGACTAAGGAACGACAACAATGCAATGTAGGGTAGACTAGGTAGAGTTTGCTTGTTGTTTTAGGTGGTAAACCAATAGCAGAGCTAGTCGAGGGAAACCCACATGGTCTCTGGTATTTTACATCGGGCGCCTTGACTAACTACTGTGCATTGCGGCCGTCGGCCTCACCATCATCCTTTCTTCTATTTATATGTTTATACAATATTATTTATTTTATGAGATAAAACAAACAAACAAACCTGCTGATCAGAACACAAGGAGTAATTTAAGGGTTAAGAATCTCGGTGTAGAAATTTTGACTGCAGAGGGGAATTTCAAGCCCCTCTGCATATGGCGGTTTCTATTATTCATTCGACTAGCTTCATTATTACTTAGTGGATCGTTTTAAAGATCTTTCAAATTACAAAAACGCTGTTCCTTGTAATTATTTAGAAGGAACAGCAGAATGATCCGGTTATGTTGCAGAATCGAAGTTGCAGAATCATCCGGTTATGCAACAATTTCTCACACTAGTATGAGAAATATAATATATATTGACCAGAACTTTGACCGAAACTACTACCATCATCGGGTTCGGCATATCCTTTTACCCCCGTGACCAAGTTTCCAAAACCATACAACCAATATGTAACCACTGGCAGGCTGGCGACTACGACCATATCCACTAGCTACATATTAATCATCGCCGACATTCATAGCCACATTATGACGACGTTCAGCTGCGCACGTGATTTTGTTTACGTTATTGCCGCATTGTTTTTTATATGATTAGGTGCAAAAGCATTCCAGGTTTTATTGCTTCTTATCTTTCATTCTGCTCATAATAAATGAAGGGCCTTGAAGGATACACCCTCTTGTATGATTTCTAGTGTTCAGAACGTGGGTTTTGAGCAAGTATGAGCTGTCAATATTGGTATTTAATGACTTACATGTATACACGTGTCACATGGCAGGAAATTGGAGATCATCGAAGTGTCAAGGCTATTGTTAGCATAACTTCTGGTTTGATAATGTGGCCAAAGGCAAAAAATTCCAATTTTTAATCAATTATAAATTTATTCTGATGCCCTCTGTTATCAACAATATCAACATCATGGTTCATACTGTGAGGAAGTGTGCTGCCAAGTTTTGTGAGAGCACAGAACTAAATGGGTATGTAGTAGACATTAAACTGTAATAGAATAAACAGGAATGTAGACTTAGTTCCAAATAAAAACAGTTACTCATGAGATAAAAAACTAGAACTAGCTATCATCAACCCACTATATTTGATACAAACTTTGGTTAGAAAAACAAGCTACTAGTGAAGAAACAATGCTATATTATATATTATCTTTGTCTATAAAGGCACGCTATTTTGTTCGTTGTTACTACAAGTTAGTCACAGCAGTGATACATCACAACGCTGTGTGAATTCCAAGTCATGCTTTGGTGTGTGGCTGGTGGATATGGTGGTAGTTTCCAGCCTGCCAGTGGTTACATATTGGTTCTACAGTCTTGGAAACTTGGTCACAGGGGTAAAATAACATGCTGAATCCGATGGTGGTATTAATTTTGGTCAAAAATAACTTGGTCCAAGACCTTCAATTAGATAACATCTTACTCTGTGATAACTGGTCTCAAAAACCTGATGAAGTTTGATCAATATAATCTATACATAAGCATCATAATTATGCCCTTTATAGCCTGCATATTTAGATTTGTATTTTGAATGAAAATCAAGACTTCAGTGATATTTGCAACCTCACACTGTTATCAACAATGAGCAGTTGGTTATGGCTGAGCCATTTGTCCATCAATGACTTAGAAACAGACTAAGTGATGTGCATACAATATTGTAGGAATAGAATTGAGAACTAAAATAAAGACGGAATAAGTTATGAAGAGATGGCGCATGCTATTAACATACTCTTTCTCTAGACATAACTCAATGTAGATATAGGGATAGGAGGTCTCAACAGACTCACATGACATTCTGTACACCTCTCCTCCAAGCATTCCTCTACCAGCTCACTTAGCATCAGGGGGCGTAACTCCTCAGGCAGCTTGTGGGCAATCTCATGGAAGTAGCTGATCTGTAGCTTACACTCTCTCAGGTCTACTAGGAAAGGCAGGTCAAAGTTCATTAGTCTGTCTGTATATGATGGCTCATCATTGTATACCAGAGAACTAGCTGGTCTAAGGCGGGCATCCTGTGGAAGGGAAACAGAGGGTCATCATACAGTAGAATTATGTGAACAATAAGTAGATGTATTAAATGATATCGCAGCCACCCCCAACCTGCTAACAATAACATTCACTCTAGTTACTGTATTGAGAGATAGTAACAGTTACCATACATATTGCTCTACCATATTTGCAGCAGCCAAGATTTACAACATTAACAGAGATGAATGTATTGACTTAGTGTGAGTGGGTAAGTATATCTTGTTGCCAACTGGAATCAAATACATAATAAAGCCGATGAATATAGTAAATATAGGCATATACTACTGACCTGTCCGGGGAGATAGAGCGTTTCTATAGTTGGATGAGTGTAGTCTGCCTTAGAGAGCAACGTGAAAAGACCCTTAACTGCTCTGTAAGCACATCTTACACTGTTTGGATGAAGAACCTCATCTAAATAATTCAAAATAATGCCATGACTTCAACTACAGTATAAGCTCTCTTAACGACCACTCTATTATAAGACCACCTCATGTAAACAGGTTATACTGTACTGTAAGTAAGACAAGTTATACTGTACTGTAAGTAAGACAGGTTATACTGTACTGTAAGTAAGACAGGTTATACTGTACTGTAAGTAAGACAGGTTATAATGTACTGTAAGTAAGACAGGTTATACTGTACTGTAAGTAAGACAGATTATACTGTACTGTAAGTAAGACAGGTTATACTGTACTGTAAGTAAAACAGGTTATACTGTACTGTAAGTAAGACAGGTTATACTGTACTGACAATTGGCAAGTAAGCTTTGTCCCTGGTACGAGGAAACATAGACTATGTCCCAGGTACGACGGAGCTGACAGTTTATAACTGACAGTTCACAAGTGAGTGTGAGTGGTCAGAGTTGGAGATGTCAAGAACAGACGCTATGCTACCAGGCTACTGTTACACACTGGGAAGCATCGCGTAAATGATATGGCAACGTTCCATGTCTTCTCTCTTAAATGTAGATGTAGATGCTTCCAACAGCAACATGGTATTTAAGCATTTATATTAACAACACAGTATGTATTCGGATACATTATTAGCATCTTCAAGTATTCCTCGAGAGCTATTTGATACCCTGTCAATGCAGGAATATATACACTAGGATTACGTAACTTATCATGTCAGCAAGGCTAAAGGTCAAACAATAAGTGTAATGTATAGCTATCCAGCTAACCAAAGATTAAAGGAGAAACTGCAAGCACCTCATAATTTTAAATAGTTAACCAAAGGTTATAGGTCAAAGGTTAGAGGTCAAACAGTAAGAATATAATAGCCCTAAATAGCTACCTTGGTTTTCGTAGTAGAGTCTATCAAGTACAGCAGCATATTGATCAGCAGTGGCTCTCTCACTGCTGCCTAGATACCTGTAGACAGATAGAGGGAGTCATACACCAAGCAAGCGGAGGTCAGTGTGTTACAATGATGTCATAGTACTAAAACCGCAACTTCAAATCCGCATATGGGAAGTCAATATAGTACATGTTGAGATTTATGCTTAAGTTGAAGAGCTCACAAATATATATCTTGCTGGGAGCTATGGAAGTACTTTTTATTTATAAAAGGCGAGCATGAAGCAATAATTCTAATTTAGCTAAAATAATATAATTATTGTAATTGGCAAATTCGCGAAAAACAAATCCAAATAGAATTACCCAGTCATTACCGGCTTAATCAGCAGAATTACCCAGTCATTATCTGGCTAATCAGCAGAATTACCCAGTCATTATCTGGCGAAACAGCTAAATCTATCCGATTCAAATGGCTTGGATTCAAATGGCAAGTGGCAACAAGAGCTCTTCATCACACTGACCTGAATAGAGAGTTGTGGTTGGAGAGCTCAGTGGGAATCTTGTACAAATAAGGTTTTATTTGCTGCTCTTCATATAAATTCAGGACCAACTGATTGGCTTTTACCAGAGTTTTTCCTCCTCCTGAAAGAAAAAGGTAGAGTTTCACCGTCTGGTACCAGTTTCAAACATCGTTAGATAAACTTCGAACAGAAAAATAAAACACACTCTGGTGTGTCTTTAAGAGTTTTCATTAGAAAGTATGGAATATTACCATTAATGATCATAACACAGAGGGTTAAAATTGCGACTGTTAGATGACCAATTGTGACTCGGTTAACACACATATTTATAACCAATCAGCGCGTACACAATGTATTACACACCAATCATTGCACTGCTAATGTATATATCTTAACCAATCAGGCGTTTAACGACATAGGTTTTATAGGGACCAATCATTGCGTTGCTAGTTTGGATTCTGACGAAATCAACAGTATCTTGTGTAGTTCATACTAACCAGTTAGGACGCAGCTTGCATCCCAAAGCTCTTCAGCAATATATTGTGTAGTTAATACTAACCAATTAGGACGCAGCTTGTACCCCAAAGCTCCTCAGCAGTATATTGTGTAGTTAATATTAACCAATTAGGACGCAGCTTGTATCCCAAAGCTCCTCAGCAGTATATTGTGTAGTTAATACTAACCAATTAGGACGCAGCTTGTATCCCAAAGCTCCTCAGCAGTATACTCATCATCCATAGCGTACAGTTGCAGATATTTGTATATGGTGGACATAACTTCACACATTAATTCAGATTTATCTCCACATAGCTTCTTGTCATCTGACTCAACACATTTACTCAGGTTCTTAATGTGCCTAACCATATGCTCATTAGAAGGGGTTGCCTTGACACCTAAAGCATAAACAGATAAACATCGGTCCTCTCTAACTCTAGGCAGATTAAACCCATGACACAACATTTATGGACACAAGGTGGTAGGAATGGTCAAAGAATTAAAATCAGCTTGTGAGATCTTGGGTTTGATTCCAACAGTGGCGAAAATATTCTTCCACAAGAATTCCTGGGCGAGTTCTTAACCCGGAATTCACTCCTGGAGTTCTGATGAGTAGGTAAACTACTGAGGCTTGGTGGGTTTCCCTTGACAAAGCTCAGTTTGAGGGTTATTGACCACCTACATGTAGTAGAACAACACAAACCAAGCAAAGCAGACCCAGTTAACTTAGGAATAAGCATAGTGAATAGGCATGTTAGGAATAGACACACTAATGGTGTTTATAAAGTTGGACCTAGAACCTTGGCATACCAAAACTCAACAGTTGTTAGGATTAAAAAACCTTTCTAATTACGATCACCATGCAATCAGCTATATTTTCTCATTCATATTCTATTGTTTTGGGTGGATTTAAACCCACCTGACCGCCAGCATTTTACCTGCTGATCAGAACACAGGGTGCAACTCTCGGGTGAATAACCTAGAAAAGAATTCTCAGAAGTGAGATTTTGACCCAGGATCTCATAAGTGAAGTGCGGCGATCTTAACCACTTGGCACCACTGCTGTCTTTAGTTCCAGGTGTTACCCTGGCAATACAATACAATAATCCACTGAACACAGCTAGTCTCCAGTATTTCACAAATGGATAAAGAAAGTTTACCACTCAACTGATGGTTAGTAACATACCAAGCTGGTTAGCAAGCTCCTCCTTGTAACATTCCAGGGAGCTGAGCTCATCATCTTCGTGGTAATCATAGCTGACTTCACTGGACTTGAGCTGACACGGGTCGGCCCAGTGAGGTAGGAAGTAGGCACTAGTCCATGAGCAGCGAGTGTTCTCCTACAATCACATCATGTACACATGTGTCTACACATTGGTGTGACAGTGATGTAGGAGAGAACAATACTGATATCTGTGCTGACATCAATATGCAAGTAGTTACTGTATTATAGAAAGCAACCAATCAGATGGAAATATCGACTGTCCCTAATGCCTTGAGTAATATTATAACAATTGATTCCAGCCAAAAATTTGTTATATCATAATTACACAATGATAATAGATAAAGAAATTACCTAATTATTGATAAATGATGCCAAGAAAGAATTAAGAAATTTTCATTAACATACAGACATTGAAATAGTTATACATTGACCAATAGGAATTTATTTACAATTGGTCATGTGATAGATACATAATGGAAGGGTACAACTCCCAGCTACATATCGAGGGCAAACCTTAGTGTCAGTGAGAGAGTCATTGAAGCTGATGAACACCACATCACTATCTTTGAAGCCATACTGTGGGCAGAAGTCGTGATACCTGCAATCACAAACAGTGGCGTACAGTGAACAGTGTTAGAGTGAGGCCGATTCACAGAGAACAGTGTCCAAATACAGGTCGAAATCAACAATTATTTCCCAGGACTAATAATAGTAACGATTGCGCAATGAATGATGAATTCCCTTGATCAGCTCTGCTGTGCATTACCACTTAAAGTAACATTCTGAAAACATAGTAGCATTATTTTTCAGCTCGGTTGGAGTGACTTAGACTATGTTTCCAATTTCCAGTTTGGAATGCCAACTCCCAAACCTCAAGATCCAAGTTCAAGTAAAGGTCAATTTGACTGAACTGAAATAAATTATAGTGAAAGTATGACTATTTGAGATTTACATACTTGGAGTTGACTCTAGTGGCACATAGGAATGGTATAGTCCTAATTTTAGACAGCAGGTCCTCGTTACTTGCCAAGTTGGTACTCTTACATAGTTCATGTACTAACACTTTCGATTTGTCATCTAACTCAGACTAAAATATAAACGAAACCACATTATGCGAATAGAAATAGTTTTAGGTATCGAGCAATAGTAAATTTATTTGTTAGAGTGTCTTTGGAGGGTAAAAGAGTCAGACACCGACAATACATAATGAAGTGTTGTCCGACAGCATGGATATAAATGTAATATTGATAGCAGCAACTGAAGCAGGATATACAGCTGTGAGCACGCAGTATCATTCTACTGAAGCTGAGCTGTGATTCCATGCAATGCTATGCACTAGTAATGAGCCATTAACATTAATTTCCTTGTTATATCGCGCAGTCACAAGTAGCTCTGTACAGTGTTGCATAGCCAGATGTAGCTTAGTCTAGTATTGCATAGTCACATGTAACTCTGTCCAGTATTGTATAGGTATATAGTACACAGCTATATTCACATATAGCTGTGTCTAGCATTGTGTAGTCACACAAAATGATGTGTTAGCAGTGCACAATATGCCCATGCACTATTATTCAACCATGCAACAGCAACAGCAACCTCAAGCAGCAGCAAATAGCAAACTTACCAATGTTTTGCTCCTTATCGAGAGCTGAATGGGAGAAAATGAATACATGCATGAGAGAGAAGTAGAATGCACAGAAGTTAGCCAAAATTCTTAGGGCAATCTGACCCAATACACATCAAACTACAGAAGACACACTAGGAACAGCTGTATTTTGACAAGCATTCTACTAGAGGTAGTCATCCCCTTATCGGCTGTTCTCACATCACACAATATGTGTTCCTATAGATGGGGTCCTACACAATAATTATAATGCACAAGTGGGACTTGGTTGACCAGACTGCGACATTGTCTACAAGAGGTGATTGGTGGAGTAGACGTGATTAAAGGTCAAATAAACACAAAAATTCCATCATTGAATACTGTGTGCATCATGGATGGAATGCAATAAAGCAGTATAAACCAGCTACAGCTCTATATATAACTAGCTATAAAGCAATCATGACCTGGATACTTTGGCTAGTCACATGACCAATTACATCATAGCAGTGACTGCAATGGCATCACAAGGGCAATCAATGGGAAATATCCCAAATTAAAAATGCTCTATCTGGAAAAGTATTGTACTTAGATTTGATATAATATCTTCTGTGTGTTTATTGGAATGAACATGTTATAAAACCTATCTCGGTTTAATTGTATTTTGATTAATTTTATTTTTGGCTCACTTTACATACTTCGACTGCTAATAATTTACATATCCATGTGCGCTACAACACACCAGGGATAGATTTTCAC
>JAOQGN010277611.1:0-10207 GCA_027564295.1 Himantozoum antarcticum | reverse complement strand
ACCTACGATGAGGGGGCAGAAGCTACGATGAGGGGGCAGTAGATAGGAGACTGTGAATCCACAAAAACCACAAAAAACTAAAAGGACGCCCCGTCTTTTTTCAAGAATTTTGCTAAGATTAACCACAACATTTAGACTTAAATTCCTACTTCAATTTTTAACGGGTCTTAAACGTACCACCCCTAATAGAATCAAGATCTAAGGCTATGATGTACCTGCCACTCTTCAAATCTTAGTGCACGATGGGAGCATTCAGCCGAAGCTTATACTACTTCTACTTATACTTACTCACCTTATATTGCAATGCTTTACCATAGCAGTAACATTCACAGACAATGCTTAATCCCTATTGCTACCAATCACTCTAAGCTAGTGAATGTTAACCATATGTGTTCAGTTCTCGTGTTACTGTTGAAGTAAAAAGATGTTCTTTGATCTACATGTACTGCTACTTATTCCACCTGATATACTCATCATTGTTGTGGTTCTCCAAGATGCAAATAAACTTAAGATCGTTATCGCCCCGCCTGTGAAGTCTTCTTTCTCGTCTTGCCGTTATTGCTTCAATAAGTCCATCATTGCTACGATAACAGAGAAGTTACAAACAGTGTGTGAATGCACATACTTTGGCAGCTGACCACATAAAAAAACAGCCATAGTCAAGTTCATTTCAGTATTGCCAAACGCCAGAATCTATTGCGGTGTTGTCTTCACTACAACATATTTCATTTCTAGTGTACGAAATAGTGATATTTACCTCCTTTTCTTGCATTTTGATTCTTAAGTCCAGATTTTGAGCTTTGAATCGATTTACTTCTCCTCTCAGCCAGTCATTCTGTAATGAAACAAGTTGCATTCAGCTACAATTATTTATTGTAAATATATGTATGCACCTCTGGTCTATTATGACAACAATTTGTATGTTATTGAACTATTGTTAGTATCGCAATTCTAGATACATACATCATACAAAATTCACGATAGTAAACACAAATGTCAGCAAGAATTTTTCATTGCACAGCGTGATAATATTATGACAATATTATTAACTTGACATTGTGAATTTTGCTTCAATTATTATGCTATAAATTGCTGGTCTTTGTCAACCTAAACAACACCAATTAACATTTTGAGCCATGATTCACATCACGTTACTTGGAGATAAAGAACGGTGGCTCTGGTTATTTTCCAATATAAATTTATTCATAACGATTCGTATATTATTGTTATTAATATATTACAATTATTGATGGCATCATCAGTTGATTGAGATAAACTGACCATATAACTGATAAAGTATACTCTTAAAAATTTAGGCTCACTATGCGACTCGATACTAAACATTTTGTTTGACAGAACTATGTACATATATTGATTTGACTAAAAGAAACTCCAACCCAATTCCTCTACTCAAATGTATATTAATTTAATAATAAACAAGAATTATTGTTATCACAATAGCAAAACTTTCACCTCTCGTGTGATCCTTCTCAAGCTGGCTTGTAGATCTACTACATCATCACCATGGTGCTTCAGTCCGGAATGTTCTATATTCAGTAGCTTAGACAGTCTCTCTACTTCGATAGTCAACTTGCCAACTTCCTCACAACAATCTGGGTGCTTTGCTGCCTTATTATATACGTCGGCCATCTGCATCATCAGTGCTGCTTGGGTTCGGGACTCTTCTATGTCTGATGACATCACTGACACGGGTTCTCTAACTGAGACATCAGACTCTTCAGGTGAGGAGTCAGCATTTGCAGAAGCGTCGGCATCGCTCTCCATTGCGGTTGTTGTTTGTTGGTGAGGGTCAATCATAGCACTAAAATGCAAATATTTTCCATGATGCAATTCGTTCATATAAGATAGGCAGGTTACATTGTAATCTAAAATGAGAAATGGTTGAATTAACTTGAAGTATTCTGTAACATCCACAGTATGTTTAAACCTATATATTTATAGGGAGGTCCCGCAAGGGTAGGTATTGAAGATTGAATTATAAGCCCTTCAAAGTATTAGTAACGGCATATTATAATAGAGCAAAAATACAATGTTGAGAATTTCGATACATCAATCATACTTGATAGTGATAGCAAATATAAAGTTGATTAATCAACAAAGCGATCAGCATGACTACTTGAGATCTGAATATACATTTATTTAAAAGACCCAATACTGTTAATCTGAGTGTTCAATTCCCTAATCTAGACAGTAGATACCAAGCGCATTTTCATTTCCTAAACAATGTGCAAGCAGTTTCTGCTCATGTATCATACAGGAGATGAGACATTGAGTAATTACACAGAAGGGACAAAACAACACTGTGAACACAAACGGATACATCTGATTGCTATTTAATGTTACCTCATTTCTTAATTCATTGTTAATTGCTTTAGCAATAATTTTCCATTCTATATCACTCTTACCGGTACCTATTTCTTTCCTTTTCTACATACACACAGAAGTCATGGCAAAGTCTCGAAATAGCCTCTCCCTTTACAAGACACTCTGGACAGTTAGTATAAGGATCATTCAAATCATTACACCTGTCATAGAAAAATATGTATTATACCACGGCTACGAGTTTAAAATTATGTCAGCAAATACAGCAATTGCAATCATATATAAAATAAAAATGATTATTTTGTAATCAATAATTGAATTGAATACAATGATGCAACGGTTGCAACAATTGCAATGAATATTATGTCCTAACCAGTAAGATGCTAAATGTTGGAGAACAGTAGGGTTGCTCTAGATTTGCTCAGGTATTGGAGTAACATCTCACACGATCAACAAATATAGATGGATTACCATTACTCTCACAGCACCCATTACTTTTAGTGCGTTTACAGCCGCAACTGTAGGCCTACCAATGCCATTGGCATAACTATAGTTACTATGCGAGCTCACAAGAATAAGCTCATTTATGCATGCACTCTCAACTAGACTGTGGACAGATATGCGAGGTAAGAAAAAGCTAATGGCATTAAGCGTATTGGTGCACTAGGTTCCGAACTGCTATTGGAATTTTCATATATAACTGGTTAGTTATGTGAAACTTTTTGCGCAAATGAACCGGAACAGAGAACACATTATTAAAGCATTAAATTAACAAATTTGATTATTCTCAAAAGCTTCTTATTTCATTCAAGTAACGGCTTTGATCGGTAAATGAACATAGAGGGCACCATATTATGCAAGTAGCAATGACACATCAGTAATTGTATTTTCAGCTATCAGTGAGCTTTTGGCACTTCGTAAAGTCAGTAATAAAATTTAAAATATAGAGTTAGTGCGAGTGCATTTATTTCTTTTATTGCACATTATTCTAATTTCATTATATTTAGCTCACATTTTGTTCTCGTGGGCGAGTTCTAGTAATATTATTTAATATTTATTATTTTACTATCCTGCGATTTTCCAAGTGAACACCTTTTCTAGATCTTCAATTCCCAAACACTTTCTTATTAAAATAATGCCATTTTAATTTCCCATCAAGTTGCTTAGAACATAATTTGCGAATAGGTTAATTGAGGCTATTCGATTGATTAAAAATTGGTAAAACATGTCATGGCCAACTTAAGCAGATTCCGATAAACCTTGCATGGAGATCTCCAGTTTTAGTCTGACAAAACAGTTATATATCAACAAAGCTTACTCATTGGCGGTCTTGAGCAGCTTTGCAAGATCTCTTCTCTGACTTGAGAATGTGCCATTTGTTGCATTGTGTGGAATTGAAGACCGCACATTCCTGTCACGGCACATAATTTTATCCTCTAGTTTTGGTGTTGGTGCTAATGTGTGTATTGTATCAAATACTATTCCTTCATGCTGCTCATTCAAATGTTTAATTGTTCTATTTGCTTCATTCAAAGCACTTTTGAATTCATTGAGCTCTTCTTCAAGGTCTTCTACAGTATCTCTCCAGGTTCGGACTACCTGGTTTATATGGCAAGTAAATATTATTATGGATATCATGACCAGCTGAAATTAGTGGTGGCATTGTTATAAAATCACTTTGTGCAGTCATTATGGGTGACCAGTCAATTGGGTACGTAAGATCAGACTGTCGTAATGACTCATTTATGCATAGTTGAACTTGTTGATGCATTTTAAATAGTCTCCCTCTGATGAGGTTAAGATACTGCTGATAGATACGTTCTTTCAGCTGGTAAATGGTTTAAGTATTTTTGGTACACCGTAAGCTAAAAATCAAGCACAATAGCATCTTTTCTACTAGAAAGGATAGCTATATGTATAATTAGCAAAGCCTTGATTACCAATTAAATGAAAGATGCTGCAACTAATGCGTATTACTCTACTGAAAAGGAGATGTTATTACCGGACTTAATTTTACCAAATCTCCGGATATCTTGCACTAGCAAATTTAAAATCAGATGAAATGTGGTTTCTATATAAAACATTCAAATTTGACTACTAAATTTTTCAAATATTTTAAAGGAATTAAATATTAAAGGTAGGCCTATTAGTTTTTGGTGAATCTTCCATTAGTGAAATTAGCTAGAATTTATTCCAACCAATAAATTTCTTCCAGTATATTTTAGTTGTCTTTGGAAGATGAGAAGGAATTTTTATTAATCGGCTCAAACCTCCTTTCATGAAATTGTATCCCGAAAAATGAAGTGCTGTAATTCATCTAAGTATTTGAGCTGCTACATTCTCACCCTTTCACATTCCCTCTGCACCAAATCCATGGATCTTTTCACATTTCCTGCCTCCTGTTTAGTTTTTTGAACAGTTTGCTTCCAAGTTTCCAGTTCATCTAGATTTGCTTCATGTGCATCTTCTATTTCATTGCGGCACCTACATAGCTCATTTTCTAACTTCTCCACTTTGCATTTTGCAGCTTGAAGTTCCTGAAAAGGGGTTATTTTTGTAATAATTAAAAGAAAATGATCAAGGTGAAATTTCAAAATGTAAACTATTGTAGTTATCATTACATTAGAAGGTTGGTGGCTGTTGAATTTCATATGAAAGGCAACTTAATGAACTTTAAATCATGGGGCTAAGCAAAGTAATCAGTCTTACATAGCCATAATCTGTAAGCAGTGGTGCATTTTCCTGAATTATTTTAAAGTTTATGAAAATGATTTCCAACAAAATTACCTGGTACCTATTTAAGCAATGAATGTTTTTATGTGACTAAAATCAATGTATTCTTGCAGATATATCCTTGCATAATGAGAGCTATAAGTGACATATTTCCAGATCATATCCGAATGCCAGATGTTACATGTACATGTAGATGAAGGTTCTAAATCGTATGATAATTGGTGTAGAGTGATGATGAATGCTTGGCACAGCGTGAGCTTGAGTTCAAAGTTACGAGAACAAAATTTTTTATTTACTGTATATGTAATTCCTTTTCGTCCATCAGATTAATAACTCATTTTTGCAAATCTCATCAGTTTTGCATCCCTTAGCTACAGTATGCTGCAAATTATAATAAATATGTTTTGCAGCATAACTTGTTACTTAAGTGGTACCTAAATCAAATTTTAGGAACCACTTAAAACCAAGTGACTGCTCACTAGTATAATATTATTAGATCATAATATTACATATTGCTGTATAAACTTTTTTAAAATATAAACAATGGCAGTCAGCCAAGTTGTATTATTACCTCCCGTAGTTCTACATTTCTTTCATCTACTTGCTCCTTGGTCAACGCTGTTTCTTCTACGACAGCCTTTAGCTCATCTTTACGTTTTAGAGCCTAAATAAGTGAACAGAAAACACATCTGATCACAGCAATAAAACAATTATCTTAAATATGCAAAGGAAAAATTCCAGATCCCACTAGCTCATATCTGCTTTGGAAGGTATGCCACTTGCCTGGCTTTGAAGAGCAGCATACAGCAAGCCTATTATCTGGTTACCGGTGAGCCTTATATCTAAAACAAGGATTAAATATGATCCGTTGCCAAGCGTAACAATGAGGACATTGCTACCCTCTCAGGTAATCTAATACTACACTGTAATAGTTTGCAGATGAAACTACATGTAAGTCTACAACTATGACCGGACTCTTAGGCAATTACTGTCATATGGGAATGCAAGATAGGAGATTACTCAGGTAGCAGAGAACTGCACAACCGTCAACTACACCACATGTCATAGTTGGATATTCAGTACAATCAATGGACACCAGGTATCCGTTTCCTTTAAAACAAGTCAGCTGAATATGTGGACATGTGAATGTAGATATGGTTGATTCAGTACAAAATATTCAAATATAGTTTAAAAGTTTATTGTGCACTTTCGCTAACAGTAATACCTGAACGAGCTCCAAAAAGTGAATGAGCTGTCATGAAAAACCTCACGGGTTCACCCTTATATACAAGTTATGGGCCTAGGTCGGCCTAGCCAAATTCGGTTGGATGGAGCTGATGCAACTCTAAGAATGTTGGGAATACCATAAAAAAACAATTTAAAATATCCTATACCGAGCTATGCCCGGTGTTAATTTACAAGTTCATAATTAGTGCCATTAATATATCTACAATGAAGAGGTATCTGTATTTTGCACAATGCGATATAAGAGTAGACAACTTGTAATAAGAGCAATGTGAATACATAACAATTAAACATAATATACATGCATATGTACTAAATATCTTACAATGTCAGAGTTTGGAAGGGGGGGGGGGGGGGCGGTTGGTATCCCCCCACAATTATTTACTTTAATCTCACATAACCAACTCTATAGGTCACTGCTATTGATACTGACCTGTTTATCCTTTACTTGGTAGTGTTTAATCTCCTCTTTCAGAGTATTGATCTCCTCTTGAATATCTTTCTCATTAGCAGATGATTTAGCTAGTTTCATTTCCAATCCCCGCAACTGTTCTTGTAAATCGAGTCTATCTTTCTTTAGCTGAATAATCAATATAAAGCTATCAGGAACATACGTGTAAAACCTGGAACAATGATTGGACAACACCTATTTTTACCATGCAGAATTGTTATTTTATTTATTGTGCTAGAAGAATACCATCATAATTGTTCAACAAATGCAATATCTTTATTATTACTATATATCTAACATAAATAGCCAGTCACAATTATTGACTATTATTAGTGTTGCTTCACTCACACCAGATTCTTTTTTCCCGGAGTTGTCATAGAGTCAACTCTTAGCATTTTGTCTTACGATTTTTGTTTTAATGAAATTGAGCACAACTGAATCAAACTCAGTGCAATAGGTAGGCCTACATGTAATACTGACAGCCGAAGCAGCATCAGACTGCCAACATTAACCCAGGCTCTCATCAAAGGTCATTGATATTCCCCACTCAACCTCTGAAGAGAGCCCTTTGATAGGGCTATCAGACTACTACTTGCTGTTACTAATTGGGTACTTGGTTATCATTCGACAATTAAGAACCCATTTAAATAATTAAGAGCTTGGCAATTAAAAATAAAACACTGACAAGTTGCTAGGAGTAAGAAACAGACTGTGCCATTAAAAGATAATGGCCATTTAGCGCGACTCCTATACCTTCCTAGATTCAATCCTCAATCCACTGTTTGACATGGCCAGCTCTTCCTTCTCACATATAATGTCTTCTAGAAGCTTCTCCACACTCTTCAGCTGACCAATGGCTACCTTTCTATCATCTAGAGCTTTCTGTAACTGTGACTCTATATCTTCATTCTCTTTAATCTTGGATATCTTCAACATACAGAGTAGTACCATATACTCTATATTCAAATATACTCATGTACGTGTATGTAGATTATATAGTAAGCCCAGTATCATAATGTGCACATTCCCAGACCACTGTCCTGTGTTACAGAAATCTTTTGTTTTGAAAAGCAGCATTAATTACGCTCCCTGACAAATAATTGACTGGATTAGCCATGCAAACATTCTCCCACCTGGATAACCTACTAGAAGCCACTCTGCCATGTTAGAAGACAGCTGATACAGTACAGTACAATGCTTGTCTGGTAGAAAAGTCTTTATTAAATAAATATAAAGAGAAGTTGTGAGTTTGCAAGTCATTGTTGGTAGTGGCTCTTAATTAAAGAGTTGATTTGTCAAAAGTCCTCTTATATTATACTAAACTATGTTGCATTTTGTAAACCAAAATGAAGCAATCATGATTACACCTGCATCCTGATGAATTATTTTCTTGCCAGTCTGGATCTTACTTCTTAGACAATTTATGTCAAAAATCTTCTTATATACGACTTATGCCATATTTTTGTGAACTAAAATGAAGAAATGATGATCAAATTTACATCCAGATGAATGATTATCTCACCGGTCTTCACTGTCTTACCTGTGGGTCTCGTAGTATTGTAAGCTCTGTGTGAGCAGCAGACAGCATATTCTTAGTTTTTACCAGCGTCTTTTGGAGCTTTTCAACCTTTAACTCTGCTCTGTCCAGCTTTTCTGACAATCTAGCCTTATCTTCTGACTCAGCTTCCATGTTGCTCTTATGCCTCCGGTTTTCAGTCAGCAACTGATCACAGTAGTTACTGCATGTTTCTGATTCTCTTTGAGATCTTAGCAACTCATTTTCCACGCGAAACAACTTCATTTCTATAAAATATAACATAAGGTGATGAAGTAGCTAACAGCCTTTTGTACTTTCAGTAATTCCATGGAAGTGGTTACAAGCCTATGTAGCAGATTTGTCAGTTTGATTTTAACTTATATTGGCATTAATTTATCAATCCGATAAGAGCAATAATGAAAAATCCTATAATCATTAATGCACCCATTGCAAGTGGCATATCAATTGTCGGAGACATGGAATAAGCTGCCCAGTAATCAAAAGTACATGTATGTATATGTATGAGGAAACAAATGAGGTCTAAGGTTACCGGGACCCAACACCTACTGGACCCTCTGGGATAGCTCAAGTCCTAGTCATATTTTGCATTGAAATCAATCTTGCTGAATGGGCTCAGCACGAAGAAGAAAATCCTCTAAGGTTCAGACGGGCCTCATCATTGTCTAATTCATGTCATTTCCAGTTAATACATGATTATGTATGTCAATACAAATACAAATATGAAATACGCAGATCGAAGATTACTAATAAAAGAGTTATTTGATTTGCACTTATATATATGAAGGATCTAAAAGTATAATCAATGTCCTAGAAATAAAAGACAGCCAAGAGGTAGTTACTATTCGGCAAATACCCAACATAATTTAAAAAAAAAAATGTTTATTAATCTATGACACTTGACTCTCTCTTCATTATATAATAGTTCCAGGTGACAGAGTGTTTCCCTCAGTGAAGTTCACTCAGTATATTAATTAAAGAAAGTGCAAGTTTTTGAACTTACCTTTCTCATTGGCATCTTCTGAGGAAGAGGAAGATGATGAGCAGGGCGATACAGAAGCTGAGCGACCTCTAAAAGACGTTCCGATTGTTCTTTTAGTAGACCTTACCTAGAAAGTAGTTTATTTTGTTGTTTAATTGACATGCGCTATTCATGCACATGCAACACAGAAGGACTATTTCAATATTCCAATCAACCTATTTACAAAATACATAATTCTAATATTGCTATCCACATAGTACATAATATCATTAACTGTTAATGATATTGCTGGAAACTAGAGCAATCTGTTGAATAACATGTTAACAAAGCAATGGGAACAGCCACATGAGACATTATGAGGTCATGGTGGTGCCATGAATGAGCTTGAGGCCATGACGGTCTCATTGAATTTTTTTATAAAGAAATTCTTATACTAAAATGTTATGTAAGTCAATTTTTTAGTGCATCATTTTATTGTTGCAAGTCATTGCTTTGAATATAACTAAAATTGATGATATTCTTGAGCAAATAAATATATTATGCAAAAAGTAAGCTAGTGTCACAATTCTGTACTAATTTACAGGAAAACAGCATTTCAATGGAAATAAGCTTTTTGCCGGAGTTGTCTTATCTTTTCACACCGACAGACGGAGAATGAGTCTCTGTATCTATTATCGTTGGCAGGTATGGTCACACTTGACAATCAAACTAGAGAACATTTCTGAGTAGGTGATATATACACAGGCTGTATGCTTTTTTTATTTTTTTTTTATTTTGCATTAAAACATAGAATAAGGTGACAAAAAAAGAAATATGAATCATCAAAACTAAAAATACAAGGGCTCAGCCGGATAGTCCGGGGACTAGAGTGATGACTGCCCCAACAGAAATTCTGGGA
>JAOQGN010277502.1:0-10207 GCA_027564295.1 Himantozoum antarcticum | reverse complement strand
CTCTGATCTGTGATCAGGCTCTCGTCCTGATTTTTTCCTCACTGGTTCGTTTGATGTTGGATTGATCATAGCATGTATCTTTGATGCAAAGTGTAGAATGTTCGTAGATTGTCACTGGAGGCCTAATGGTATTTGCACAACTTTATCCAAATCCATATTAAATGGAGTAGGACCTATCTCACTGTAGCGTTAAAGTTCAGTTGTCACGTCGAATAATTTACTTAGCACTCAGTATAGAACTCAGTAGCACTCACTTGGCATTCAGAGGTTCATTTAATGTGTTTCAGTGCTAGTGAGAGATACCCTGATTATTAGGTATACATGATTTCCTCATTTTGCTGACAAAATTGCTTTTGAATGTTGATGAGTTACAACTCATTTTCATTTCAAATGTGGTGAAATGCCCTTATTGGTAACTATTTATTACAAAAAAATTCTGACTTCAGTTCAGACCCTCTCATGTACCCATGGCCAAGTATTTGAATGTTACATTTATGCTTGATTAATGTAACATTAATCTGGTGACATTAATCTGGTGACTTTATTGTCAAAAAGTCACCAGATTGCAGGATTTGTATGCTATTTTTGAAAAAAAAATTCTGGGCCTCTACCACGACGCGATCGGTATTTGTTATGGTATGAGGAAATTTTACAGACCCCCCAAGAAAAAATTTACCAATACACCACTGAGTATAGCTGATCACTAGGTTGCTTAGAGCAGCAATTGGTCTAACAATAGTGTTGTATCGTCACTCCTACAAGTTTCCATCGGTAACGGCAATTATAGCAGAGATCAATTAATTTTGTTACATGTAGGCGGACAGTTGCCATAAAAGATGGACACACTGGCATGTTGTGCAGATGCACTATAGAGTATAGACTATGTGATAAAAGTGTATACAACTCCCTGAGCCATACTAGCATCAGAAGGAGCCACGTGAAGTGTACTTGTCCATGCACAAACTGTCTACTATGATTCCATACAATGCAGCAATAAATAGCTCTCCGTGTGTACAGGACGCGTAGACTGATTACATGGAATAGGGACTGTTCGCAACTGGCGTTTCGAAAATGAGAGTTTGAAGATTGTGGCTTGGGGTTGGGGATAATACAGGTACTCCCATCTACTACCCAAGTTCTCCCACCCACGGACACTTCATTTCGAAATGGCAGTTTCGAACAGTCCCGAATTCGATAGCACGTACACAAAATATATAAGGAGTGATGGACATACCAAATACATACCATTATCTCACTCACACAGAAGCACTGAATAGACAGTAAAATACATGTAGACACATCATCATTATACATGTAATTAGAACTATTAATACATTTATACATGTACATAGACATAATACATGTATAGATATAGAAATACATATAGAAATACGCATAGAAATACGCATAGAAATACGCATAGAAATACGCATAGAAATACGCATAGAAATACGCATAGACATACGCATAAAAATATACATAGAAATATACATAGAAATACGCATAGACATACGAATAGAAATATACATAAATATACATAGAAATATAAATAAACATATTATAGGTATACATAAGCATATGAGTATACATCAATAAGACATAATTACAATACACAAATATATAAATATACATTAGACTTTATACATAGATATTTTTTATATAGACATACCAAGCCACTCCACCATTTCTCTAATAGATGTAAAGAACTTCTCCTCTTCCTTCTCAGGATTTGTATCATCATATCTGAGATAGGTGACTCCATTGAGAGCCTGCAAGCAGATACAGGAAGTTGATGTCTGTGTGCTAGTACTAGTAGTAATGGTGACATGCTACACAATGCCAGGAGGTGATTAGCCGGAGATCCAAACATTCTCAATGCTCAAGCTTGAAAACGAGCCCTTTTGCAATATGAATATAAATGTGTAATTGGGGTCATAGAACAGTAGACAGAAAGCTTTGAACCTAACACACTCTGAATTTCTGTTTCGCAAGTTTTACATCTCCATTAATTTACAGCTACCACCACATTCCATACAGGACATTTGATCCTTAAAATATGCAAATGAAGTTGCCTAAGCTGCTTAGCTTGGATCTATGGCTTTTAAAGTCGACTAAACATGATCATAATCTTGCTCTGACAATTCATTGATTGAAAATTCAATTGCCTGGCCAGAGCATCAGGCTCTTCCCACAACATTAGATGGGTATTATACTGTTGCCAACACTAACAAACGTGGATGAATTACTTACCTTTGCATAGCCAAAGTTAAAGTTGATAGCCTTAGCATGACCAATGTGCAAGATTCCATTTGGTTCAGGAGGAAATCTGGTCCTCACTTGACCACCAGTGATTTTCAGATGTTTTTGCAGCAGGGACATTGTGTTAGGGGTCACCACATATCCGTCTGTCTTATAATTCTCCCCTGCAGGTCACATATATATATACAGGGTAGGTCACAGATCTCTCAGTTAGGTACAATAGTGGCGATTTTCAGCTTAGCTTAGATTCTAGATCGTGGATTGGGGTTCAGTTTTGGGACGTGGTTTGGGACACTCCATGGTTATAGAGGGTATTGCCCGATCGTATTGCTACAGGGTATAAGTGGCAGTGTGGTGGTATAGCCATTCTGGTCTTCAGATAAAACACTAGTTATCCGCAAAAAACGTGGGTTGGAGTCTCGCTTAAAACCTGGAGGAGGATTTTCCTTCTTGTCAATGAAACTAATTATAATATCGTGTATACCCAGTGAGTTTCACTTGATTGGTCATGCTATCTTTAAAACAATCTGCATGACCAGCCAATTTGATTAGTATTATTATTATTAATAATTACTTTCGCTACAATTATTCATTACATTCTTATATTCAACACATTCATACATTCTTACAATTTTATTTTATTAGTAAAAGTAATACTGAAGGGTGATTTTCCAGTTAAAATATAAATATTTGATATTTGTGGAGTAGTTTTATGAGGGTAACACAATCTTATTGAAATCTCTCTATGGCTATGGCGATGGCAGGCAAACTGCCATTCGATGTGTTTGCATAATGTCACAGCTGCTGAGGAAAGTGTATGCAATAAGGTAACAACAAACATGCTAATTTTATGCAGTTGAAAAAACTGCCAATATATCTTAAAATAATACCAATGCCAATGTTATGAGTCAAATTTGGTTCTCTTCAAAATCTTGGGACTCCTATACTCAGAAAATATATTTTACATGCCGGTATATGACTCATGAAACAGGATGTCATTCCGATGACTATGCAGTGAGATAAAATTTATCATGTGATATTCCATATGATGTACCATTGAAGACGCGTAAAAGATAGGCTATCACAAACTAACATCCCATTGACTATGGCCCTATTTCATACATAACATGAAGCCGGCAGCACGTAGGCTGGTATATTTGTACACAGAATGAGGGTTTTGTTAAGGTGGATAATAATATAATCGGCATGTAATCATCTGAGCAATAAATTTGGTCCTCGCCGTGGTTTGGTAAATGAAACATTGATTTTTCTGTACAATATTGTATGTGGTATTATTGGAAATATGTACTGTGGTATTTACTAATGCACTTGTGTTTCCCGTGGGAGCTATAAATTAGAGTTGTGATGCATTTTACATGAAATTCAATATATTATACTTGTGCCAGAATACAAATATCCATTAGGCAAGAACCACTCGCCCAACCCATTCTATGGGTTAAAAAATAAGATATTCTTGTACAGTCATTACATAGTTATTCCTATAAATCATAGACACAAGGATGGTGTGATTACATCATAGAAAGTGATGAGTGATAATAGAGAAATCAGAATATGATTATGGACTATTATAGCTTTCTGTGCACTTGCTTGGTGGAGCAGTTGACACTTCAAACCCATCAATAAATACTAAGTTGTTAAATTTTACCTAGGCTCTGTCTTGCTTTTACACCACTCGTTGTTGGTAAAAGTCAAGTCGAAAGCCGTTTTGCCTGTAAAGGAGCTGGTCTAAACTCACCTTAATACTGTTTTCTATATTTTCACATTTCACACAAAACCCAATTTATTTATTACTGCTACTTATATTGGCATTTATGGGCATACGAACACAGGCCATCAACACAGATTGCATTTGCTGGCATTTGAGGCCATGCAACTGCGCAATACTCTCTTACACCAATATGAAATACAGCTACATAAAATGTAACAACTCATAAAACGAAATTGTCTGTCAGACATTGACGGAAAAAATGATTAAAAATTGTATTGTCTTGTCTGATGGAGTACGTTGTGAGGTATTCCCTCCGTCAACGCCAAAAATTCTCAACAACATTCATCTACACTTCAATTGATCAAAAGAAATATGGTTTAGCATTAAATTTGCTGCACCTCTATCCAATTTCACAATTTGAGGGTGTAGTCGTTTTCCAGACTGCTACCGGACAAGTGTATTAATGGTTTGAATGTTCGCTTCTTGTATTGAACATGGGCAACAACCCATGTACAATCCTGTGTCATACCAAAAACTTGGCAAATAATGGTACCACGACTACTGCTTTCCTGTGTAGAATTTAATGTAAAGTGTTAGATATAAACTTCGGGAGAAAACCTGGGGTTGAAATAGTGGTTTTAAACTAATATCTTCTCCAGATTCTCTAGTAAGAGAATTTAATTAGCATCTCTTTTGCAATCAACGATTACAAAAGTATTTTTTAAGAAACCTGTAAATTGGACACCTTTTATATGGCACTGGCTCCTGCACATCTACCCAAGTGCCTATAATTACTATCATGTATGAAAGCCTGTGTTTGTTACAATCGTTACTATACCTGTCTTGTGAAACTTGAGAGCGGCGCCCATCATTTCGCTAAAACTTTTCACAGAACCATCAGCAGCAACTACAAGTACAAAGATGACGTTTATAAAATCGACAAATGGACACCTTTCTCATGTAAGCAGGAAACCAGAGCGGTTATCTAGACATGTTGTGTGGCGGGTCGGTTTGTGTTTCACTTCCTCCCCAGAACCCTTCCCGGTGAGTTCCCCAGAACCCTTCCCAATGAGTTCCCCAGAACCCTTCCCGATGAGTTCCCCAGAACCCTTCCCAATGAGTTCCCCAGAACCCTTCCCGATGAGTTCCCCAGAACACTTCCCAATGAGTTCCCCAGAACCCTTCCCGATGAGTTCCCCAGAACCCTTCCCGATCTCACAAAACAGTAGCTTTAATTGGCTTATGTAACAACACATGATTTTGAATCACCACCGAGGTCGCTGCCTCTGTGCATTAAACAGTCGCCAAGCAAAATTCTTCAAATGATACAAGATATTAAATTGCTAGTATCATCAAATAATTTCCAATCTTCGTTTCTTTGGAATTACTATGGTAATTTGATTATATCCGCAATTATGTAAAAAGGTTGGATTTTCCTAAACGTTTTATTGACGTTAGGAAACAACACAATTTCTGATAAGATGAGCAGATAGTGGAGTAAGTCAGCATACGAGTAGTGCATGAATGAAGTAGAGTTGTGGATGCCGCCGAATGCTCATTAACATTGTTTAGGATAAGCTGTAAATATGCCAATACTGTGCTCTCTAATGTGATATGGCCACGCTTTAATAAGTGATAATACATCTAACTGTTTTAACCATGGAAGCCCACTGATTCCAAACAAAGATACTTCAACATAGTATTTAAGGATTTGTATTACGGATATATATCATTTTAACGATCCCAATCCAGTCAGGGCCATCAACCGCCAAATCTTATTTGGCAATTAAGATAGCGGTGGCTATATTGGGAAATAACTATCATAACAGTAAAATTTAGAAAATTTTACAGTGAAAAGCATCAAAAGTGTGTTCAAATCTAGGAAACCAATAATTTAGCTGCAGATTGGATTCTGATTGGATTATACCAGTCTGTGCACAGCACATATAAGTACATATACACACAGCGTTGAGCATAAAATGCACAATAAGGCCCTTGAATTACTTGGCTCAGGTTTGTGGCCCCGCAGGTGGTTCATTAACAACAACAATTAAGCAACTTAATTAGAACACATGCCTACATTGTGCATGCCTACATTGTGCATGCCTTAATATTACATACTGAAACTTCTCACTCAATCAATATTCTATGACCTTCCTCTATTTTTTATTGCGTTTTATGGGCTACTTATACAGACTAATTGTAGAATAGTGTAAATCCCACGCAGACCCACAGACATTTGCCTCTAGAAATGATATTAGGGCTGCGCTGATCAAGACATAATGAAATATAAGAGATGTATCTGAATATGATGATATATCTGAAATGTATCTGATATCTGAAAAGTTATCTCTTGCTTGATAAACATACCATTTAAACGTAGCATATCTTAATACCAGTCACGATACTGAAGGGTGGGCGACAGAGACGTATTATAATCACTATATTAAGTCTGTGTCTATATTAAATCTATGGTGGGCAACTTTTAAACAGCAAAATAATTATTATTTACAATGTGATTGTGATTGTCCAGTGATTGTTTACGTACATTTGGGACCTGAATAGCTGGCCAGCTTCCTATCGCTGCAAGAATCTTAGCAGATCTTTAGGAGCTGGAGTACTAGCTGATGTAGGTGCAAATAACAATTATAGAGTATATATGTACTTAAATTATACATAATTTACTTAATAATAATATTAATAATAATATATATATATATATATATATATACGTGTAATGTATATATTTTACGATTGTATCGTGGCTTAGTAATTATTACATACCTCCAGTGGTATCGTCAACATGGACTTTGGTATCTCTTTCATCATTTTTATTACCTTGTATTTTTCCCTGTTTAGGTGCTTTAGCTGCCTGTAAGGGATAATAAAATGACGTAATGTATACATCCCCATACAGTGAGACTGCTGAGGATAAACTCTGCCAGTATATCCAAGATACAATATTGTCAGGTCAAACAGCTACACGTTACTGTGTTTAGATAGCCTGTATTGCATTGCTGTAAACTTAATTAGATATAGTATTCTTCTATCTTATTGCTTTATCGATGATGAAATGAAATATTAATAGCAGTTAGCAGAATTAGAGCACAATATTCTAAAAAATAATATACAATATAATATAATTATACTGTACAATCAACTGAGTTATGTGTATGTGTCAACAGAAGCTAACAGCAAAAATATTTACAAATAATAATATCCCGATAATTCGGTTATTAAAATTTCATAATAACTATTTTTTCCTCAAAATTGCATTTCGTGTGTATCGGCGGCCTCATACCTTGACTTTAGAAGGTTTTTCCAAATCGGCAGCAGTCTTTGGTCCAAGTAGATCTCGAAGCTGCCAAACAAAAACATAGCTTATTATGTCAACAACATTTAAATATGAATATGATTGAACAAGAAACCAGGCGTACAGCTCGAGGGCTAGAGGAAGTAGCAAAATTATGTCACTTTAGTAAATAATTATAGTAATCATTATTTTGTGTTCTACACGTAATTTTTGTATATTGGTTGAGTTTTCATAACAGAAATCATAGACATCTAGCGCTGATGTATTAAATGATTATGATAAATGTAGATCTGAATATATAACACATATATAACACAAGATATAGCGGCCAACTGGATCAGCAAACAAATGCAACTAATGATACTAATAATAACACAGATCTACAAATTGGTTACTCGGAATATCAAACATAGGAATTGCGATAGAGCCTGAATGGAGGCAGGTTGGGGACTGGCTTTTGTAGACAAATAAAAAGATTCCCATAAACTGATCAACAAGCCTTTATATAAAATGTTGAACCTGAACGGTGTTGCAAGGATCAATGTAAATGTGATTGCTTATTGGTGTACGACTGTTATTGTAGGTCAAGTATAAAAAATTCATATTCATTTTAAATTTCACCAAAATCCGAAAGAAACTTTGTCGGTCTGCTCAATGCTTACTATTTCAGTACTTTCAACAGCTTTGAGATAGTAAGCATAAAAAGTGGTACCAGTGTTTAGAAATTTCAAGAGTTATGGCATGGGAAATATTAGAAACGTCTCGATCACCGTCAGCCGTAGCAGCATCTTAGTAGTGAATGTTATTTAAAAAATAGATGATGTAATTCTCATTTCTTTTTCAAAGAAAATTAATTTCCAGGAAAGTAGAGAGATTTAGATTATGACAAGGTACACGAAACTGACCAATTTGTTTTCAATTTATTTTCTGTGGATATTGTTGGCAATTTACAACAGATTGATCTAGCTGGTCTCTTCAGAAAAAATCAAATATTACAAAAGTATTTGCTAATATAAATATTTGCGAATAAGTTTGATATAAATATAAATAAGCTATGCAATAGCATGGCAATGAAAGCATCTTCTATATTTAGTCTAACATCATGTCAGCTTGTCAAAAGACATGTAGAGAGAGTGATAGCTCAGACACTTCTTTGGAATCTTTCGGTTTGTCCGTTGTAGAGTGTTGATTGTTCATTAAAGGTCCTATCATCGTAAAACTAAAATGTTGTCTGCAACCACCACCCTGGGTAGAAAGCATGACAGCAATATAACCCAGCTAAAACTTTCTATACAACTAGCTATAAAAAAAATTATGGCCTGGTTTCTTTGACCAGTCACATGACCAATGACATCACCAGGTTGACCCATTATGACATCACAATGCAGATCAACGGAAACATTCAATTTTCGAAATGTTATATCTGGGAAGGTATGGTATTTATATTTTTCTGCATGTTCATCTCATTAAATATTTTATTACACCTATTATATCAGTTTGATTGTATTTCGATCAAATTAATTTTTTGGTTAATTTTAAGCTTTTGGCTTCCGATAATTTATGTTTCCATGCACGCTACAGTACATTAGGTATATTATTTTCAACTTTTTTTTACTATAAACTTTCATGGAATGCAGAGCTTGAAAAATAACTCATTTTGTCCTTATTTGTCCTTAAAATGTAGGTTAGCGTACCGTTATGCATCAGTTTGGTTACAGCTTGTCAGATGCCGCCTGTATCAAATAAGTTAATATTTGGCTAGTCGTCGATGCAACTATCACCTTATATTTCTAATTTCTATGTGGGCCAGCTAAAGTCTAAACCACTGTCACCAGCATAAAATATTCAAACTGAATATTTAATTAGGCCAGTAACACGGATATGAAACAGTAAAAGTATTATAATTATTATTTACGGCAAACCTGAACATCAATCTCACTCTTAGCTTCTTTACCATCGGCCCATTTATGCACTTTCTTCACCTCTCCTGTAACAAATAAGATGGGTGAAAAGTTAAGTCTACGTTGACGAGTAATTACCTTCAGCAAAATATACTCGTGGGAACATTAGCTAACCAGTAGCGTACCGTAGTTAACCATGCCATGGCGGATAGCATAGAGATGGTGGGAATTGTTGTCAACATTGAAGTTATTGCCACATATATAATACATAAAATACACAAAATAAAATGATGCTGTTCTGAATGCATCTCTTGAACTAACAAGCTACCAAGTTTGTTGATAATCGCCTAATAGCGGATTAAAGCTTGGCAACATCACAGAGATATTTGGAGGTGTTTGCAATCACTTTAGTTTATTAAATATGTAGGACATCTGGTATTAGGCAATACGTAATATGCCCGAGAAGCCTGAGATAGAACTACATGTATAATGGAAGTAATAATATTAACACGAGTGTAATATTTTAATTATTTTACCCAGCAGAATTCCAGAGCTGAAGTGGTATCGTTTCTCGATGATGGATGACTTGTGCTTGGCAATAGCTTGTTCCACCTACAATAAATGTACTGTTAATAGATGTCACAGCAGCAAATAGCATATCCATGTTGATGAGCGGACTAATAGTGCTTCTATAATTTTCATACTCACAGAAACAGAATAAATTACACGATCACAAACTGAAAACCAAATGCCTACAAATGGTAGCCACTATCACAAACGATCAGGATCGCATAACTATCACTGCAAAGTATGCCATCTATCATTAAACCACAGTGAAACATCGCATTATATTTAGGGAAAACTGTATCAGAGCTCAATGTGCCTGATACCTCAACATTATTATTGAAATGGACTTGACTCTGTCTGATAGGAGTGGATGCAAAGCACATTCACTTCTTTCACTGTCTGTAGCAACTTGTAGCATTAATGGCCTACTGAAGCAAT
>JAOQGN010277501.1:0-16816 GCA_027564295.1 Himantozoum antarcticum | reverse complement strand
AAATTTATTCTAGCAAGAACACAGTAATGGCAATAATGCACCACATATAGTCTCCAATGTGAACTATCCCTTTAACTAATAATATAGTATAAAGGTCCACTGTCACCACATGTCACAACATTGGCAATGTTTCAAGTGCGTGTTTCAAATTTTCAAGTGCACGCACGTTTATTTGTATGGAATTGTAAAGACATTATACCAGCATATTCTACAGTATGAATCTCATGGTTACACATTATAAATTAAATTGGCTGGCTTCCAACAACATAACTGTAACAAGTTTAACAATTGATACAAATATGATTAGTATTGGAAAGTACACAATGAAATCCAAGGTGCAAAATCTGGAATATCTCATGTACAAAATTGTTATACTGTAAGACTGCAAACACAGAATTCTTACACAACTTAACAAACCACACAGCTGATGATTTTTATATTAAAATGCCAATCAAAATCCCCCATGTGTGATTGCTGGCAACCAAATGCTGCCTCACAACTAGTAACTGAACATCTAGTAATTTTCCATCAGTGCCAAGCTGTAAAAGAGGAAACACGGCAGTAAGATTATTTTTCGGGCCACACGGAAACAAATATTTACATATCTACACCCACGTCCCTGTCTGAAGTGCATTGGAGGTGGCAAGGTAACGTTTACTCAAAAATCATAGTCCTAAGCTGTTCACACTCACATTTACGACCAAACTAGGTCAGCCAAACAGAGAATGGCCAATGAATCAATACTAACAGACATAAATTAGTGACATTGACACTACACACGCTATTAAATACTACTCACCATAACAGTAATGGCTACCAGCAATATACCCACAAAGGAGAATGCCATCGGTATTAATATGTTGTATGGATCAAAGTTTGCATTGGAATTTGGTTGGAACTGAGCAGAGGTCCTGCAAATAAAGTCACAACAACATCATAGTACCTGTTACTAGGCATCCGCTAGTCTCATAACATCGATATTATATAATATAAAATGTTATTTACAATTTACATTATGTATTATAGATATAATTATCGTAAAGTAAATGATACCATCAACAGATTTGTAATTTAGTCTCAAAGACCCTGAACTTTTAACATCTATGTAAAATGAGGCAGTTCCATTTAGTTGCATAACGACGACAATTTGCTAACCAGCTTCCAGATTAGCTGACAACCAGCTGAAGCGAAAGGTGTTACCCTGGTATTAGGTTAGAACATACCAGGTGCCATTTAGCCCTCCCAACGTCAGATTTCTAGATTTCTAGTAAACAGAGGGTTTCTAGTTACCACTGTCTTGTTAATAGTCTTAATTGTTCTACTTTCCGACATTATTTTGCCAACTTGTCAGCTTTTACCACCCGATCACTGAGTGCAATCGCGCTCTAGCAAGCGGGAATCAACAGCCCTCAACTCCAAATTCATGATTTTACACTTCACGTTGCATCAAGTAGCGAATGCTCCTCATACAAACACCAAAGACTCGGCTACTACATAAATGACTCAGTAACCATAGGATTCAAACCTGCAAACTTACGTATTAGAAATACAAAGAGAATGGATAGGATCAATATCAATATTTTTTTCCTAACAGATGACCGTCTATGGATGTTTGAACTGACTTGCAATCTAGTAGCAAACAATTACATGACAGACTCTGCTCAGGCCGTGAACAATAGTACCCCGATCAGAACCATCTGATTAATTTAAGTGAATCGAGATAAGAATTATTGCGAGTTAAAGTAATCTGTAAAATTTACTTGATAAGAGATAAGATAAGAGATTTATTAATAAAATCTTGATCAAGGATCAGATTTAAACATGTAAATCTGTAAATGAGCATATCTGAAAATTGCCATCTAGGCACTGCAGGATGGTATGATCAGTCATTTACAATAAACGTGTTGTGCGCCGCTTCACGCGCTGCTTCAACTGCAGGTTTAACTAACAACAAACGGGACATTCAATACTTATTACAGCAAGAGAACATAATTTGAAGACCAAATAGTATGAGGCAAATCTCATTAATGCTTAATAATTAATGCTCATTAATCTCATCATTACTTAATACTTTATAATAATCTGATCGAAGCAGAAAAAGTCAAGATTCCTAGAACTTGGTCTATTGATCTGATTGGATTATAGAACCAGTGACTTTTACTGATTTTCCAATATGAAATGACATGAACACTCGGTTTAAACTATAAATATTGGGTTGTTTCCAAGTCACTTGTGTTAACTCAACAATAATTATGATTTGCATAAAGAGTAGATATGAAGAGAAGAAAAGGGTATCAATGCTGGAAATGTTACTAGTTGCCATTTATGTTTATACTACAACAGTCCTAACCAACTGACCCAAGCTAAATGGCCAACTTCTAACAGTTTCCACAATGAGATAAGAAAAGTCTTAATAATACCTCCAGTTCTCTTTTAGCTAAAGTGCAGAAACATTCTCTAGTTAACAAAGACCGATGTACACGTACATGAAGATTAATAACTCTACGTAGCAAAGTGAAATCATGAACATTTAAATAACAATATTCGGTAATCCATCCTGTGACACAACAAGACATTCCAATAATTGCATTAAAACAGCATTCTAAAGGGAATTACTTTAATCCAACTAAAGGACGAATTGAACCAGCAAACATACAAGTAATAGTGACTAATTTGCATGTGATGAAATCAGCAGTAAATATTATTTTAGATATATATGTATAATTAAATTATAATTATTTCAATATCTACATTATAAATTATGTTATTAGACTCACATGTACTGCTTCCTATCAGGGAAACTGTTTTCACACATGGCCACTCCAGCTGTATATGAAACAAAGATTGCAGGAATCCGAACCATCCTAGCTGCAGTTTCTACCAAAATATAACAGCAAGATTGAGACGTGTAACAATGCACATTCGCAAGCCCCGAGTGTCAACATGCGAAGTGTAAGACTAGAGCATCGGCATTCATTATTAACTCCAAACTCTGCCTACCATTTCAAATATTACAGGTTCAGGCATTGTGACCGCGGAGGGTAAACTTTTAACATTAATTACAGCACTTAATTGAATTTATTGGCTTGTGCACTCACAAGTCTACAGTTGCAGTAGGTGGACAATAATGTCTGTCAACTGTGGCCATACAAGTATCTTATGATCTTGATTATATCTATGCACAACCAGTCACCTCTGCATTAGATGACTTCACAAATGATGCCTTAAACATTCAAGTGATGCCTTAAATAGTACTAATAGCAAAAATACTTAATATTATATATGGTTATATATTATTATATAATATATATGCTATATATAATATTACATAATAATATAATATATGCTTAATATAGTTATATTATACATAACTTCATTAATTATTAACACACGTATATAATGTGATCGTTTGAGTTCTGCACAATCGGAGATAAGATGGCTATAGCATTGTAGTAACTCTGCCCACAACATTCTCTGTTATCCAAACAAATATCTAACATGAAACCAAAATGCAAACATGAATAATATTATATTACAACACCATACAGGCTCAGTTGAGAAAACGGTTAGCAAACACGCACTGCCTATATTGTGGTCTTACCATTGTCAGTACCCATTTTAGCAAGACCCTTTGGGTCATACGGGATGTTGTCATATACAATCACACCTGCATAGCCAGCTGCCTGAGCGCGTAAAACCTGCAATGACAATCAACAGCAAATGTTAAGAGTGGAAATCAACAACCAATTATATGTAGTAACATTCAGTTCAGCAAGGCTTGACCTGAAGTGGAAAGTAGAAGAAATATATACAGTCAGCTGCACCTTACCACAATAATAGGCATCTCGTAAAAGGCGAAAATCTATGAATCTCGTTCAAAATGAAAAGTAATCTAAAATAATTGAAAACCGAATCCGGTCTAAAAATGGTTACTTATAATTGCGACATCCGTGCCAATTTGATACGTTATTTATGTATTTACCAACAACAGGTGCCGCCTTCTTATAGTACTAACCAACTTGACGTTTTCATAGTATTCAGATACTCGCAGTCCCAATATCTCCAAAATGCTGCAGTTGTCCGAAATGCGTAATAGTAATAATAATGATAATAATAATAGAATTAAAAATAATAGTAATAACAATAATATTTTATAATGAAAATATAATGATAATAAAATATAATAATTATTATAATAAATGATAATAGACCTAACAATTTAAAGATAATTAATAATTTATAATAACCAATAATAATAATACTAATAAGAATAATAATATTATTATTATTATAATAGTAATAACAATTTAACAGAGTAATTTATATCCCCTGTAGGCAATTTTATTTAAATAATTGCTATTTGCATGTTTTGATGTTGATACAGTGATCTTTTTTCCATTTACCATTTTGTGTACCTGGTACATGTAACTGATATCTTGCCCAAATACTTGAGCAAATAAAAGATTAGGTACCTTTTCAGTTCGGTTGCAGCGCCTTTCGATGACAATCTGGGATGCCAAAATATCAATATGTAAGATAAGGTCAAGGATACCGAACTGAAAATGAACTTTGCCAAAGATTTTTATACAGTATATCAAATTGGCTCTTTGACATCAACGATGATGGGACCAGCCTGGCTATGATCGGCCAGGCTGGCTATGGATTGGACTTTCAAGTGCAAACTAACAATATTATAATCGCACTATATCGTAGGCCTATTACTTGGTACTCTGAGGCTAATACTATTTAAGGCTAATATTGTATACTATACACATGTACATACCTTGTCTACAAAGTTGCATGATCTAGGTGATGACTTGGGGGATCTGATTAGCAAAGCTATCCACCCGTCGTCAAATGGTGGACGTTTTATAGTAGCACAGCCATCTGGTGGGTCTGCCACGTGTAATATACCCTGCAAACATACAGCCCACATGTAGTAGGCCTAATTATCACAATCCCATCACAACAGCATTGGTAGCATGATTATGCCTAGGGGTGCTATACATTGTGAAATGTAATTCTACAGCAGAGCTTTCTGTATTACCATAATTACTGAGGATGAAACCAAGTTATATACACCTATGTTAGCATAGGGTAATGAATTGTATGCTAATGAATTGTATGCTTTCTCACTTGGATAAGTTGGCCATGTGCATTAAATGTGAACTTAGCAAGGAATGATGTCCTAATTTTCAGACAAATATATGACATTACACATAGATACTTCTATTGATATTCAAATTCCCTAAGATAAGTATATTACTCTGTTCGCATACATGTATATGTTTTGTTTTGTCATTTCATCAATAATATGAACAGTGAAATTATGAAAAAGAAAATGATATTCAGTATGGTTTCCATGGGCTGATGATAACCCATCGAAAGGGAATGCGATTATTGTGGTTGATGGAAACAGGCTGCATGCACTGCAAAAAAAGCCAAAGTCACAGCGCTTGGGGTAATCGCTGTGACTTGGGGTTTTCTAATGTGTCGGTTCATGGATACACTGCAAGTGAATCAAGAGCATTGATATATGTCACAGATTTCCCACCATAGGGATGAGCGCTCATGCGCGCAATAGCACTGAGGATAGTCGTAGTGCTAGCCTGCTAAGTGAAGTCCTTGGATATTACACGAGTCTTCGTTACATCTGGATACAGCCATCAATTCAGGAGAATAGAGCTTCACTACTTGTGAAGTGAAGCTCGATATTGTTTATTGCTGCCTGAGATATCAAAAATGGTCTGTCGCTGTTGGTGTTGTTTGATTCAGAACCATCAAATGGTCTGTGGCTGTTGGTGTTGTTTGATTCAGAACCATCAAATAAACATTAGCTTTTCTAAAATCATCAGTGATGAGTGATGGCAATAGAAGATTTATAAGAAAATTGATATCCCTAAAGACGAAGCAAATCTTGGCAGGAAACAGAAATCATTGATTTGTACTAATATACAATGTCTAATACTTTCAGCTTTAGAGACTACACCAACTGGTACATCTGGTACAACTGGTACAACTGGTACATCTGGTACAACTGGTACAACTGGTACATCTGGGCAAACAGAAAATAGGGCTTCAAATAGAGGCCAGCCTCAACCAATGAGCTCAACAAACTAGTTTACTCACCCTGAAGTACCGATCAGTAGGTATTTCTGCCCCAAAATATGCTTCAGCATAGCGGTAACTTCCAATTTTTCGAGACGTGTTCAAATTTGTCTGCAAAAAAATATATCAACACAAAATATAAATATAATCATTATAAGTCTAACTATGTTATCTATGGCATAGTTTAAGCATATCTATGGCATAGTTTAAGCATATCTATGGCATAGTTTAAGCATATCTATGGCATAGTTTAAGGTTTATGAAGACAAATTCATCAAAGATGTCTGGTGTAACATCAAAGATGGAAACCGAGTCGAAGGCATAGCCAAAAAAAAGCAGCCCGATGATTGGTTTTGGCATTAAATGGTATAGTCCTGGTACATACTTGGCCAACCAAATTGTGGATCCATATTCACCCATTTCATACAATGCTAATTTGTCGTGCATTTTAGTTTTTATGTCTAATTTATAAAATTTAGTAAGGATTACATGTTGTATTAATTGCAACATGTGTTACAACAAATCATTAAACTACAAAATGTGGCCACACAATATCAACTAGGCCTGCAACAGGTGCTACGTGTCGGCCTATAATATATTGCTAAAGCGCAAGAGTTGGTAGTCACAGAACAAAGGTTGGTACGAGAGTTACATAACCCTCTATTACTATAGCATATGACTACCAGTTTTGGCTAACTTCACCATAAGCCTACTTACCGTGACAACATGGCCAAAGTAGTCGTCTAATAAAGCACTGGCTGACCATATGGCTGCTGTCAGCACCAGACACCATAGCAGTAAATCCTGAGACATACTGAATGCTGATAGAGATGTTAGCCTAACTAAGATACCACGTCTTCAGAAATAGACGATTCACTTCATGTGAGAGCATCTGGATGGAGCAGTAATATGGTCTGCTAAAATCATAAAGCATGGTGATAAATGGACATGCGGGTTCAACAATAATATTAGTCGATATTTGATCTTCGATACACATAGGTCACAAGTTACAGCGCTTCCAATAAGTTCAATTAATTGTGGTTATCTTTTTCAATAATGAAGAATTGCCTCACATTTACATTACATTATACTGTCTAAGATCATACAGCCTTATCTCGGCACTAACTCCCATGAGTTACCTCACAGCCAATGAAAGTAATAGATAGTCATAATGTGGCTATGCACTCTTCGATTTGAAGAATCACTTTCACTTCGGAAGTTTTTTTTTAATACAATAGCAACATTTTTGAAATTTTGATGGGCAAAAATGTGTAATACAGTATTAGACGGGGATTTTCTCAGGTTTTCTCATTTTTCAGGATGTGCTCTAAATAATTTAAATAATGCATCTAATGCTATTTTCTAGTCGTTGCTAAATGATGTAATTTGCAAGTTATAATATTTAGAGCAAGTTTTACAAAATAAGTCACAACCACAAAGATCAACTAGTGTTATCTTTTATGTGAGATTCCTATACACCAATTTCACAAATTTGACGATGTCCGGCCATAGTGTTTCCTTGGCACTTAAGTATTTGTCCATAAGGATTATAAGTAGCATGCACTAGCGTTACAGTAGCACAACAGTGAACAGTTAGAGTAAATATTGTAGCGTAAGCTCATCGGTGACTGGCTAATCACACATTAATAGTTTGACACATTGAGTTTATACCACTGGTCGGTCATAAAGTGATTTGCAGGCGTTTGACATTGAAATTACTACCCTTTCCCCAGGGTCTAAATACTTGCAAACACAGTCTGACTTTAACCTGCAAATTATTCATATAAATCTTCACCTGAACACCTAGAAAGCCATCAAGTCTGATTTCCAAATTAGTTTTGTTCCTAAAAACCGTTATATGGGTATACACTACCAGTTGGAACGGTATAGTAAGACAAAATTGTCCCAAAATGCAATCGGACCAAATGTTTGCCATTGAAAAGGCAGTTCAAAAATATAAACAGGAAACACCTTCCGACCTAATTCGAGTAGACATTGGTAATGAGGGCGCCTTTAAAAAGACTGTGTGCTAGTTCCACCGGCATCGTTTTCTGGTGAGTTGCGCTTAGTCCTTGAAAATTCTGAGAACTTCCTTGTCAATGGCAAACGTTTGGTTGAGTTGTGTTTTGGGAACAATTTTTTCTTACAATACCGTTCCAACTGACTGGTAATGGATACTCCATATAACGATTTTCAGGAACAAAACTAAACTGGAAGCCAGACATGATGGCTTTCTAGACGTTCAGGTGAAGATATATATGAAAAATTTGCTGGTAAAAGTCGGACTGTTTTTGCAAGTTTTAAGACACTTGGGGGTAGTAATTCCAATGTGGGTATCTCAAATGCTTGCAAATCACTTTGTGACAGACCCGCGGTTTATACTACGCTGAAATTTCGATCAATTCTTGATCTGCCAAAATTTCGGTTCAGTGTAAAAGGCAAGACAGAGGAGATGGGCAAGAAGGAATTCATGTCAGAGACGAGACATTTTCAACCCAACAGTGTCGGATTGCTCCGTAAAATCAGCCAGTCTTATGCATCACGTCGGCGCAATCTGTCCAATAGCATTGGTGATGGTTATTAATTCTCTGTAAACATGTGGAAATATCACTTGCTATGCGCGAGACGTCTGCGCATTAGGTCACTTTGCAGTTTCGGTTCATTCAAATATGGAAAATATGTTGGTTAGGTGAAATAGTTATCATTTTTAATTATTATTAACTAATAGGAGCATTTCATCGCTACATAATTATTATATGTAGTAACAATTTACAGTAAACTCTGTAATTAAGTTTATTTTGTTTCATGCATTTGCACGTATCTAGTACATAGAAATGACCCATTTACAATAATGTCAAATGGCCATTTTTATTATCCTGACAACTGCCGAGTGTTGGTATGCCCCTACAGGAGGGGGGGCGGCGACTAATACGTCATTGGGGGAGGGGCAAACCTCTATTAAAATGATCCTAACTAAGTTTGGCAGTAGCGACAAAAACTGCTAAGTCAAGAGGGGATAACTCCTAATATAATAATATGTCAATTCCGTCTTTCCACACGGAGTGTAAAGTTAGTAATGTTGACCTTTGAGAAATCGCGACTAACGCGAGAAGCCGAGAGAATGGATGTTGCGAACCGTGAGGTCAGAGGGTGCTGCGGGAACTCGTGCATGCATCTTACTATTTGGAAATGACAAGAGGACAGACAACTCATATAGTTTCATATTGTATTTTATTCTCAATTCATTGATAATAACCTAACTTGTACAACATTTCATACAATAAAAATAAGCTTCCAAAGGGGGTTTGGAAACTTTGGATGTCTATAAAGAAAACGTTACGTCTTTTCGGCTCGATGTAAGCAGAAAGACTGACAGTCATTCGTCTCGGACTATGACTCCAAAAAAAAATTATTTGACTGATACTGTCGGCCAGTATCGGCCTAGTATAAACACTACTTTACTCATCATTGGTTGTGAGAGAGGCTGAGAATGTATGTAAAGAGGACTGGCAGACAGAAGTTGCCAAGTTATGAAGTTGTAGAGTTGTGCAGGGAATTTCTCAGAGTTTACTAATTAACTCAATGTAACTTTGCATATTAGCAAGCTTGAAGATGTCAAAAAGTAGATACTAAATAGCAAGCCTTACTAATTACTAATGCAGAATTTGGTCCAATTTCAAAAATTAAACATTGGCAATAATGGATTCATTAGTTCTAATTATATTCCCATCTATCTAACTCTGAACCTTGATTAGATCTAACTCGTCATCCTGTGGATTGGGAGCTGCAGTATTCCAAAAATCAAAGGCTAACTGGAAACCTGTCACTTTTGCTTCTAGTTCTCGGACTGCTACAGAATGACGATATGACTGCGTAAATTGAAAAAGAATCGCTGGCCATTCGTCGGACTTGTGAAACGTTCAGCTATATGTTAGGTAGATAAACGACACTCCGATTGAAGCAGATCACAAACCTCTTCTTTCAGTGTTAGGAGACAACGAGATAGCCAAGTTACCTAAAAGAGTGCAACGGTTGAACTATGCTAAATAGTTTCCAGACTAGTATAATCCACCCTGGGCAGCAAACTCGCTGTAGCTGATGCTATTTATAATTATCATGATATCCTATCTCATGGCATGGAAACTCGAAAACGGCAGGTGAGTTGTTGCTTGATTACTGGCTTCAAAACTTGCAAACTCGCTTCCGATGGCCTCGGGAAGATCGGAAAAAAACGAGCAGCAACGCAGTAAGATGAAGCTGGTATACTCTCACAGTATGACATAGGCCTGCCTACTGAAAGGGTGGTCCAAGCCAAACCAGTTGGAAGCTCAAATTTTGACACTCCTGTTATAACTTTAGAAATGTTATTACTTTTCTTTAACCGTAGAATAGGACTACATTTCTGAATTGGAAATGGTTCACAATGATTTATGAGGGTTATTAAAGAGAAATCAAAAACATTAAAAAAGGAACTGGGATGGTCTGATGGCCAGGTAGCCTACGACGGCTGAGGCTACTAACTGTGAGGAATTCGAAGGAAATCTAGAAAACCTCTACTATGTAGGATCTACACCGCTTGCAGAACGACAATGGTCGAGAAAATTTGCAGTTGATCTATTTGAAAGGACAGTATAACATAAATGGCGGTGGTCGATTACTAATAACAGAAGGTCATTCCAGTAGAGGATTTGGTCAACTCTTTAATAGTCTCACAGCTTGAGGATCAGTTGCGTTTACTGTAAATGGCTCATATTATAATTGGTGATACTGGCTCTCAATATATTTCAGCAATTATTTTTATTGGGGAAATGGGATATCAAGTGGGCGACCAGTTTGCCTTAGTATCATCCAAGTAATGGAGAGGCAGTGCACTGCAATGCACTAATGTCAGTCTGCAGTGCCAATGTCAGTGAGTGCTAATGTCGACTGCATGTCCGTCTGCAGTGCCAATGTCAAGAATATTTCGAAGCTATCTATTTTATGAGTGATAGAGACACTCCAATTGCAAACGGATATTCTCCGGCTTGGCTGGAGCTGCTCAACAGAGCATTGAATTCAATGGACATGGTATCTGATAGGCAGCTATTAATATTAATAGGATGAGGAAAGCCGAGTAAGCCTACGCACAACGACATAGACAAACCAGGTTTGTATATCACCAGGCACTGAGCAGTAGATAGCAAGTACTTTACAATTCAACGCACCTGCAAAGTTATAACGGAATCCAGGACGTATTCCTTTTAAGCGACAATTGTGGGCACTAATAAAGACCCGGACACACGAAACATCTAAATTACCATTGCCATTTATGTCGCCGTTGCAGCGATCAGCCAATCATAATTTTATGTGGGAGTCCAGACCTAGTGTCTGGATTTCCAGACATTAATAGTTGACTTCAACCTCAAATTTTGCTGGCCTCTGATTGGCTGCTCGCTAACGTTGCCCCTTATCAAAAAGCTTAAGTTAACGTTTCCAACAATTTTGATGTTTCGTGTCTCCGGACTATAAAGGAAGAGCTAAGCCACCCACAGCTCTCTATATAACTAGCTATAAGAAATCATGACCTGGCTCCTTTGGCTAGTCACATGACCAATTACATCACGGTAGGGACTGCAGTGACATCACAATGGCAATCAATGGGAAATATCCAATTCAATATTTTGAAAATGCTCTATCTGGAAGAGGATTGTACAATTATAGGTTGGATTATTTTGCTGTGTACCATAATTATGTTTATTGGGATGAACATCTTATAAAACCTATCTGAATCTGATCGCATTTTGACAAATTTAATTTTTAGTCTATTTTACACACTTCAACTGCTAATAATTTGTGTATCCATTTGCGCTACAATACACCAGGGATACACTTTCACCATTTAATTACCCTGGACCTTCACAAAACTCAATGTTTGAAAATAACATATTTTGACCTTATTTGACCTTTAACAAAAAAGTAGCCCAGAGACTGAGCAATTTTGAAGAAGAATCTGGACACAGATTATTTTTCTTGAAGAAACTGTCTGTGAAGAAACTACACTACAGGCTAACACCGGCTTGAAACTTGGGTTATGTTTAGTACGTAGTAGTGTGAGAGACAAGTGATCACTCAAAACCACAACCTACCTACAAACTTTTAATGATACACATTTCCCAGTTAATTGTAAGCCTAACTCATATTTCTCTTGAATTTCAGATAGATGACACTTTAAGCTTTGAAATGAGCTTTCACTTGCTGAGATCCGATGTTTTACTGACCTGTTACCAACCAAATTTGGCTTTACATTAGATTTGTCACAGCTAAGATACGAAGATGCCTGAGGCGCCCAAGTGCAGGAATTTGGCGATGACAGTCGGCAGTGTTGGCGACCCTTCCTGAAATGGAGATGGGAGTGATACCTATTAAATCCGACATAGGCCTATAACAAATGTTGGACTCTGACTACTAGATTGCCCATTTTCAGTAGGCCTAGAATGCCGCAATATGACTGGTTTGGAAACACACCGCACTCCACCATTTTTTTATGTCAGGTTGAATAGGTACCACACCCATCATTCTCCATTTCAGTAAGGGTCACCAACACTGCTGACCGTCATAACCAAATTTCTGCACTTGGCACCTCGGGCAACTTCGTGTCGTACTGTATCAAATGTAATGTAAAGCCAAATTTGCTTAGTAACAGGTCAGTAGAAGGTCGGATCTCAACAAGTGATAGCTCATTTCAAAGTTAAAAGTGTCATCTATCTGAATTTAAAAAGAGAAAAATGGGATACAATTAACTAGGAAGTGTGCATCATTAAAAGTTTGTGGACAAGTTGTGATTTTGTGTGGCCACGTTCATTCTCAACACTACTACGTACTAAACATAACCCAAGATCCAAGCCGGAGCTAGAATGTGAACTACACAGACTTGATCTGATGGCTTCCCATTTCCTCTCTTTTTTAGACGTTTCGAAGCTCTACCCCAAACGAACAACAAAATACAGGTCTGGTTGTCAACTACCGCCAACTAGGCCTATAACATAATGCCTCGTCGACAGCATTTGCCATTTAGGAGATTGTGGTTTGTGGAATAAATTGAAATACATTGCTTATTATAATACATTTTTTCATATCATAAGAAAAATAAAATAAGCAACATATTTTAATTTTGTTACAACTACAACCCCGAAAAGTGAAAAACTAGGCGTATCGTATCAACGAGGCATTATATTTCATCACGGTGCTATGTTGCTAGTGGTTGAAATGCCCACATTGGAATTACTACCATTTCCCCCCAGGCTCTAAAGACTTAAAATTATTAGTATAGGTCCTCACGTAAACGTCTAATCTAGCAGCCCCTCAATTCAGATTTCCGAATTAGTTTTGTCCTTGAAACTTATTACACGGAGTATCAAATTCAGTTGTAACGGTAGACGGGTAGAGTTTGATCAAATTCCTGTCAACACGCAACGTCTCAAATCGGAGGACATTATAAGCTTCATAAACAGGAAGTCCAAGTCCAGAATTCCAAGCATTATAAAACGCCATGTGATCTAACCCCAAAAACACACAGCAATGTGGGTGGAGAATCAGTCGTTTCTTAACCAAATTTAAGGGCCAATGGTAATTAACTTCGCCTCAAAAGAGCCAGGGGCCCACAAAAGCATGATGAAACGAAAAATGCCGCCTTATTCACTTTAGTGGCATAGTGTTTCCAATTTGGATTTAGGAATTTCTTTATAAAAGTCCACCGATTTGGGACGTTGCGTTTTGGCAGGAATTTTATGAAACTCCAGGGCGGGCCTACCACCATTACAACTGCAGGTTGACACACCGTGTAACAAGTTGTAAGGACAAACCTAAGTCAGAAATTTGAATTGAGGTGTTGCTAGGCGTCCAGGTGAGGACTTATATGAATAATTTCCAATTAAAAGTCAGACTGTGTTTGTAAGTCTTTAGACCCTGGGGGAAAATGGTAGTAATTCCGATGTGGGTATCTCAACCGCTTGAATAAGCATTTTGTGACTGACTCACGTATTTTATATAGTTGGCCAATAGTTTGACAAATTGTGAACTGGAGAATTATACTGTGAATCTGGATCTAGCCTGTGGGGCTAGTAAGTAGGCCTACGCCTAAGGTAGCTGAAGAAAACAATTATTATATTATTATAAATTTGTAAATTTACTTATTAATACAAAAATTTCATATTTATTATTAGGCCTACCACTGCAGATGCAGCCAACTTTTTAAAACAAAGTGTTTCAATGTCATTGCAATACTAATGGGAATAGCAAAATAGTATATTTGTATGGACAGTATACCAGGTACAGGTATACAGGTAACTATAATAAAATAATATAAGGTAAAAATAACTGTATTATAGTGTAAATCATCCCAATGGGCAATAGTAAAATGAAAAACTACAAAGTCACAAAGTTTATATTTGTTCCATACCAAACTTCCAGAAAATCTTAACAAACAACAATAATTATCACAATAATAATATTTATAACACTAGACTCTCTAAACACTCACTTTAACTTTAGCATAACCACAATGAATTTGTCTATTTACATTTCGTCAACAATATTGAAACTAACATGGAAGCTGATCACGTGGGTTGTAGTCCGAATATTGTTGAATCAAAACAGCCCAAGAAAAGTGTTGCTCGATACAAAGTTGGAGTTTCGAGATCTATCATGTTCTGCATTCACCAATGAAGAGAACCGGTGGTTCGATTATCAGACGACCTACCTTACTAGCGACGTCAAGTAAAGTAAAAGTGTTTTCTTTTTTCAACTTTTATGATCCATTAATTAGAAGAATCCTCGTTTAACCACAATGGGGATACTCTCTGGCATGCCCCGATTTGTTTGGAACATAGACGACAATACAGTGTGTGGCCGATCTGGAGTGAGTTGGTGTGAGTTCAGCTTTCACTACAGCTTTATTTACTTTTGTTTCAATTTGAAATTTAGAAAACTAAATTAAATAGCTTTAGTAAATTAATAATAGTAGTAGTACACATGTAGCTTTATATCGAATCCTTATGCTTTGCAGTTTTACATACATGCTTAATGTGTTATCAGTTTTCAACTCATATGAGGTTAACAAGTTGTTTGTTCATACTTTTCAGAAAACCTCAATAAATAATACGTAATGATAATAATAAATAAAATACATGTAGAAAAGAATGTCATTGTCAAAGTCGGTTTTACCTCTCTCTGATTACCGTTGCTTCTTTAGAACGCGCTAGGTCACCGGTTTGGCACAAAAATGCGCGCCTCCTAAATGTATTCTGTGTGATATATATGTTTTATGTGGCATATTTACAGCATATTGCTGTTGTTAATGTTTGTTATAACATGGCACGTTTGTGGAATGGTTGGAATGTTATAAACTTATATGGCGTTCAGTAGCCTGAGATTCTGAGATTGGTTTGGTGTTGGAAGTTTTGAGATTTGGATTCCAGGCTACTGCCCGCCATACTATATGTCTACCTCAAAGTCAAGTGGAATCCTGGAAGGCTGGTAGCCAACTGAAAGTCCTTCGGTGTGGATTGTAGTGACTGAAAGTTGCATTAACTGTTCTGGTAGACATGTAGAATCTGGCGTTCAGTGAGGGGAGTACTGGGATGGAAATTTGACTTGGCCATTTTTCTGAAAAAAGCAGCAGAACATTTTTTTCCGGTACAGAGTCACAAACTGCCCAAGTCAAATGCCCAAGTTGATTCTTCAAATGTCCAAGCTGAATTTTGAGAATTTTGCTTGGTGCCAAGTACCAATGTGGTCATGCAACATGCCATTACTTTCCCTTGGACACTGTGTAATGAAGCTAATGGTACTGTCAGTTTGATGTTTTGATTTCATGGTTATTAATTTGAATGGCCTTTAATCATGGCCAACAAATGAATGGCATTTAATCATCTCAACATTCAGAGGTTGGAAATCCTAGTTATAATCGCGAAGTAGTGGTACTTGCAGAGCAAACACCTCGTTATTGATGAGAAGACAGCAAGAAATCATTGATGAAGTGCTATGAAAATCCTTGAACAAAACACATGTGTGAATACAAAACAATGCTGACTAGTGTTTTGCTTTATAACATGGAGTTTTGTTTCCCTTTTAAAGGGGAACGCAACTCCGTGTTATAAAGCAATACGCTAGTCTTGCTTTGTAAAGCAAGACACTGGTCTACTAAACTCCAATAATTGAGCTGTGCTCCCCTTAATTATATAAAGCTGGCTTTATAATATTAAAAAATAGTCCAAGTAAAATAGATAACCCGAGATTGTATTGATGTTTTCGTAAAGACTGTACATCTACGTACACCATCGTGCATTGACACAAACATTTTGGCAGTGTTAGTAGTTAGAAAAGGACAGTTCTAGACCACCTTACAAGGGCACACAACTCCCAATGCTCTTCGGCCACATAAAAGTGCACTCATTGACTCCAATTTGTTTTACCGGTGATATTGGGTTAAAGAGATCTTATAATAAATGGTGAAACTCCTATAATAAATAGCTCTTTATAATCTAGCTACCTTTAACCAAAATTAATGTCCTAGATATTGACCCCAAAAAGGTTCACCGGTAAACCCTTTGTACTATAAATAGATTTGTTATAATAAATAGTAAAATTGATATAGGGTTAAAGATAACTTTTTACTAATAAAAGGGAAGTGTACAAAGGGCAAGCGCGAGCCGTACAAATGTCCGGAGAC
>JAOQGN010277500.1:0-24526 GCA_027564295.1 Himantozoum antarcticum | reverse complement strand
GAAAACGAACACAGCATTTGTATGTTCAAAAACCAATGAATAATACTTAATAAATAAAATATTATGTTGTTTATTACATTCAGAATGTCTTACCGTGTCTGCAGCCCCTCTGCAGCATGGGGTGGAGCTCTCTTTGTTGTGGAGCTCTCTTTGTTGCTCTTTAGTGCACAAATGTAGTGAAAAATGTTGACTGCGTTTTGAAAGAGTGACTGTTGGAGCCGAAGGACCGAGACGAAACCACTACTTATGATGACAAACCCAAAAAGTTTTTTTTCTGAAAATTGGATTGTCCAAATTATACTTTCCATTGTCCATTAGCGATGCAGCTTACATTTAGTGCAGACTGACAACTTGTAAGTTTCAGTTCAGAGAAAAACATTTTGGAATTGGGGAAAGCTAAAGCTTAGCTTTTGCCAGTTGATAACTGGTAGGTAGCCGAACCCATCGTTAAGCACCATCAAAATAATAAATAATAATTAATTTTTATTATTTCAACGACGTGATATGATCCTCTGTCGCTAACCATCGTTTATTGAGAAATAATAAAAAATAATTATTTATATTAATATTTTTATTTCTCTAATTGCTCTCCACGATGAGTATCCGAATGGGTATCAATTGTGGTGCAGATTACATTTATTTAAGGTCTCAACGAGAGAATCCGAAACCACCCATATATATAAATAATTAAATATGCAATATACTAATACATGGATACCAATATTCAAATATACAAATATACAATAACAAATTAATACTTGCTGATAAGAAAGCTTTTTCGCCATTTACATAAAAAGCCCAAACGATCCAATCATATAAACAAGTTACGAGGACTCCTTATTCTCCTTCTCTTTTGATATGGGAGTACCGGTTAACCCCTCCCTGGCGTGGCAAATGCTAGAATTAGCAGCGGAAATTATAAATCACACTAAATCGATAAAGCATAATATAATTATAAAGAGTTACTAACAATCAGTTATTGTATATCATGCAAATTTTTTTGTCCATTCTGAAAAAAATACTGCCAAGAGAATACCTTTAGTTTATTTCCTATAGCGTTTGGACTAATTTTAAAATTGAGCATGTTTCAGAAATCGTTTTCCAAATTCATTGAACGACATGTTGGAAATTTTTAAATGCTATGCTAGTGCACAAATCTATCATAACAAACTCATACAAGTTTTTAGACGTCAATCTGTGTGAAAAATGTTTCATATTAAAAACATTACATTAGACGATTTGGTTAACGATGCTTAAAGAGAGTCGATCTTGGGTTCTAGCGTGCTGTGTGCATTAAGCACAGATAAAATTATCTGGCCCACTGGTTGTAGCCTGAGTTTCCAAGCCTTCTGTGGGCATGGGACAAACAGTAGAGAAGGAAGCTCACAACTTTCAGTGAGCTAGGAATCTCTAGCTATGTTAAACAGAAACAAAATACCAGAAGATTTAGTCATACTGCCTTTTGCAAAGAGGAAATGAGTGGAACAAGTATAAAGCGAATCTTTGCATGCAATGAGTTTTTCTGATTTGCGGAAAATACATGGGCTAGTCCAAGTACAGGCTGTAGTTTTGTAGGTAAATAAAATCGTAGCAGGGAAGTTGGAAAGTCAAAGCCTAATTTTCAGTTTGTAGCAGCCAATTGGGTTATTTCTACCTTCACAACAAAATTCGAATGATTATGATGGGCATGTCCTATATTTTTGCATTGGTTTTGGTTATGTCTATGGCCATTTCCAAATACCAGATCACATTTTATTTTTTAATCAAATAATTGATTGCAAGTCAAATTCACAAATTTACACAATCTGAAATGCTCAGAAATTTGGGAGGCTAAATTCGACATACATGGTAAGTGTAAGTTACACTTTATGTAAAACTTTAGCCTCCAAAATATCTGTGCATTTTAAATGCTGCCGATTCCACAAAACATTTAGCCATACATGATTCAAAGAATTTGCTTCATGTGTGGTCTTATTTCATTATCAATATCATATCAGTACAATTTTCTCCATCTTGCCCTAGGTTATTGTTTATACTAGCTTACACAATTCACACGTCGATTCTGTGATTATATTGATATACTAAACTACATAATGTGTACATGTATATTATGTACTAAAACACTACATATACTATGCACTGCATTAAATCAAATATAGATTTTGTGCTATACATATTGTAAAATCCATTATTTAATATCCTGGACAGAATTTAAATTGATTTTTCCACGAAATGGTGTAATAATTCTTTTTAAATTTAAAATAATCCTATAAGCCCTTATAATTTTATGTCTTGTCAACTGAAAGAAATGGTTATTAGCATAACAATATTATTATATGATGTTGAAGTATGTAGGAGTGAGTGTCACCGAGCTGTGAGAGTGTAAATAATACAATTATGATTTGTCACATTATCTGTTATTTTTTGTTATTATGCCACCTAGGTGATAATAAAAGTGTGTGTTGCACACACTCCAAAGTGGCACTGATGAGACTAATTATTTACAAACTAATAATTTATCACTGATTTATTATTGGTCATTGATTTTGCAAAATATATTTGCGAAGAAAACATGGTCAATGATCGAAATAGAAATACCACGATAAAGGCTAATGATATTCTTGCTAAAGTTTGTATTAATAGATTTTCACTCTATATTATCTTACTCCATATCATTTCACTCTAATAAATTATCTTTCCTCGTGTTGGTCTGAGTGCGCACCATGGGATCAGTTAGCCGTTGTAGACTGACCCACCAGTCTGATGCTAAAGGAGAGCTGCATCAAGGCGGCCCGAAGGGCATCCAATCTGATCTGATGCCCATCGGGCCTCGTTGATGCAGCTCCCCGTCAGCATCAGCATGGAGATCAGTCTAATGAAACAGTAATGGTAAATTATCATTATTCTGAGAAAACACATCATATAATCACAAGATCTCTGCTATTAGTAATTAACATTTTCTGTTGTGTAATGTTCTATCTGTTTTATGTTCTAGGTGATCTGTTATAATATGCAATGTCTATGTCTATGCAATGTCTATGCTGTTAGTAATTAATATCTTACACAGTCTTGTATTCAGGTTAAGTTTTGATCAATAATTTATTCAGCTGTATAGATTGAAAAATAAATGCATGTTTAAAGACCTAAGCCTCTAATACACGAGCTTTAGATTTACCAAATCACGCATATATTATTCATAGAATAAATTTGTATTTATCTTGAGACTGACTAATACGCTGTGTCAGCACTCAGCTGTGTCAACTGTCGGCTAGCAGTGTCAGTGGTCGGGCAACAGTGCCAACGGTTGACCAGCAGTACAACGCTGTCGGACAGCAGTGCTCTAGACAATATGGCTTGCGTAACTCTTGCAAAGAGTAGCCTCTTTCATATGACTCCCCTGTTGATTTAGGGTGACCAACGTGGCTTGGTGGTAGAGTGTCTGAACTGTGATCTGTCTATATATAAGGTGATAATGTGGCCTAGCGGTAGAGTGTCTGACCTGTGATTAAGTTGTCAATGGCTCAATTCTCCTTCGAGTCACTCAGTCGAGTCACTGTGCTGTCACTGTGCTGTCACTGTGCATTCTCTGTCGAGTCGCTCGTAAAGTCGCTCGTATGTAGTAAATAGGCTGATGCGTAGTAGTTACACTCGGCCTTTGAGGTAAATTATAGGCTACAGTTCCTAGTCAATTTCCAACTTAATGCAAGCACTGTCTGAAATTAAGTAGCACGATTGACCGGCACCTAAAGTAAGTATATATTTTGTTTTGGAAATGGCAACGAGAATGTTTAACTTCACCCACCAGCAGGAAATCCTTAGAACTTATGACTAGGGCAAGCTATAATTCCTTTTCAGATTGGTCACCTGGACTTAGACTTAGACTTAGATCTTTGGATTTGTGGTTGTGGTTGGGCTTTTTTGCGTCACAAACTGGGCATTGGAAACTTAGTCTTTGGCTCACTGATCGAACTGAAACGGAATTTCACAGAGGATTAATCAATGTCAAAGATAGTAGACTGTTATATTTGGTATTGCCTGTGCTCTGAATATAACAATATAAAACATGAATTATAATTATTTTACGTCTCCTTTCTCTGCCTTTTCTCTGCCTGATGTCTGTATCACTGATAACAGGTTCATTAGATTTGATGATACACCAAATAAGTTATTAGAAATATTAATTAGGTTGCCTACATACTGATAGTAGGACAGTAACCTGTATTAGCTATCCCTGCTGGAGCAATATTGCAATGATTCAATGATAGTAAATGTGAGCATTTACAAGATATCCATAAATTCCAAGCCTAAGTAGTGCTTTCATTAAGCATCATAAATTATGGGCTGCCTGTCAATGCTTAGTGTGTTAGTCAAGATAGGATGAGATAAAATGAGATGACAAGCGTTTCATCTATATGATTTTGACTCTGATGATGAAAAGCCGATCTGGTCTTGAACAGGCTTACTGTATTCTTTCTCTCAAAGACTCCTATTTACGGGTGATTTTGTCAAGCTTAAAACGACGGCTTATGACTTAGGTGACCCAAAACCAGTTCGGCACTAATGATTATTTTGAATAAAAAATGTATTCAGAAATAATATTTTGGCGACACGACCTTCGCAACAGCAGAAATTCAATATTTTATATTGCCTGCGTTTCTATGCACAGCCTATATTTAAATTGAATCCCATTGTTCTGAGAAATCATTGGGATCGTAACATTGCTAATGAAATTAAGGCTAAAAGTAAGAGTCTTGGCTGAAATGATAGATTTTGAATTTTAATTTCTCATATTTATTAAATTTTTAAAATATTCGGCAAGGTAAATTAAATTATATTGATTGTTAAAATTTAATTGGGTGACCCGAAATGAAATAATAGATTTCGTCGTTTCAACTTGCCGAAATCAGCCTAATCTAATGCATGTAATACGATATAACAACAATTTGTAACTGCTTGAATGTTTAAGATTTTATTTGTGTTTTAATAATTTAATATTTGACTTCCTCAATAACACTGCAACCCATTAACAGTAACGCAGACTATGGCTGATATGCTGCAGCTGTATCTCAAAGACTATGGCTGATATGCTGCAGCTATATCTCACATCATTTTCCATATAAAGTCTCCAGTGAAATCTGATTAATCCATTTTCATCGAAACTGTGCAGCAAAACAGCTTGTTGAAACAACTGTGACTGTGATGTATTAAACTGTATAATTATGGTGCATTGATACGGTATTGTTAAAATTACCATATTGGACCAACTCTACACTGACAGATGTCAATCTGCAGAAAATATTGACTTGTGCATATTTAACATGACCAAGACATGTATTAATTTTGTTGCATAGCAATATCTGTCTTGACATTTGACGCACGTACGAAGAACCGTGAATGGTTGATTAATGAGCAATTCCGTCAACAGGTCTTCTTATTGGTTGACCTATTAAGTGCCAGTATTTAAATTTCCATCCATTTCAATGGTGACTATCATTATTGCAGTTACCAGCTAAAGGCAAGGATCATATAGCGCAGACATTTACCTAAGTGCATCTTTCTAAGGGAATAGTGCAGCTATATAAATAGTGGTTCACATTGTAACCGCTGCGTCAAGAGTAAAATAACACAGGTATAGTAATCTCACTTATCCGGTATAATGCACCACAGTTGTTGTACAGCTGTTGTTTACACTGGTAAATAATACTGGTGAAAACATGATAATTATATATATAAGCTACGGTACTTCACTTGTTATCTGTATTACATTAAATCTAGCATCTAGATAGATTTGGATGCCAACTTATGTCAATCTGATCTATACTCAAGCTTAGCTCTTTTATAATCAATGTGTCATTGGATATAGATATACTGTATACAGGCGGGAATGGATATGCAGGTGGGAATGGATATGCAGGTGGGAATGGATTTACCGGTGGGATTGGATATACGAATCCATGTCTATTCGAAAAATACTGTTCGAAAATGACCGAGAACCTAAGGTATTAGACAGGGGGCAACTATGAGCACCTATAAAACCCCAAACCACAATCTAGAAACAGACTATTTCCAAGTGTAAATTTCGAAGTGTCGGTATTCCGGATATACAGGTGGGATTGAATATACAGGTGAGATTGAATATACAGGTGGAATTGGATATACAGGTGGGATTGAATATACAGGTGGGATTGGATATACAGTTGGGATTGAATATACTGTGTATATGCAATGTAAGCACTTCCAGCTGATTGCTAATTGGTCAGTGGTAACGAAATGTCTGGCTGCCTGATTCAGGTCGTGATGAGAGTGGGACTGTGACAAAGTTACTAAATTATTGTGCTAAAGAAATGGGTTATATTTCTCGTAGTTTAAGTGTTCAGTGCATATCATAATTAAAGGTACTTTGACCTAGTTGAATTACTCCATCAGATTCCTTGTACCGTGTCTCGATGACAATGTCTGTCAAAATTGTATGATGCACTCGGTGGGTGAATTAATTATATGACAACTTCCAAACTGATGCAAATTAATCTAGGATGGGGTGTAGCAGAACGACTCCTCATGTGAATAACAATTTAATTAGAACCCAGCGGAACCTGGCTATTTCGTAATGCTGTGTTATTTTTAATTATTCATAGACCTGGTAGGAGGGCAGGGTTACGAGTAGTCTTATTCATAACTTCTCCTGTTGGTGAGGTTGAGGGACGAGGTTGAAATCCCCCCACCAACAGCACAGGACATTAATGAGGTGATTGTAAATACGTGTTATGAGATGGAGATGTTTGTTAACATTATTAACATCCTATATTGTCGGTTTATCATCAGCTATAAATCAGATTTCATATGTCGATAATCCTCCATGATGATTCTCCTCATCTGAATGGTTGGACAGATGCAATTTTCTGGTTCCGATTAGCTCATCTATGACAGATGGCTAAATATTTTGTATACATAAGAAACTGAATTTGTATATAAAATACAATACAATCCAAACACTAAAACACCCAAAACCTGAGCATAAATGTGCAAAGATTGACATGTATGAGATATTTCACATGGTTTGAGGAACATCCTTGACACTTTCCTCAAACCATGAAGGACCATATCAAGGAACATTACATTCCATTCTCTAACAGAGAGAAAGGAATGTAATAATTTTCTTGATCTACATGTACATGTGTATACATTTATGAGGTACATAATCGATGGCATGTAACTACGATTTTATCTACTATAACGATTGAATGTAATATCATTCAGATGTTTCAGCCAGTCTTGGTATATCTACAAGTTCTAATTCAATAAGCAATGGCTGGCGTGGTATGCAACCACTTTGGCTTCATGTAGTAGAGAAGTTAACTATTCTATATACTACTGCAATTACGTTGAGTAACAATTGAATTTGATGTGCCGATTAAGAACACTGCAATACTGTAGAAACTCCAAAATGATTTGAACAATTCCAATATTCATTTTCTAGCACATTTTCTGTAGATATTGGTCAGCTCTATAACAGATACTATATCAAATATGGCAGTGTATATCAGGATACTTATCATAGCTTGTGCTCTATCAGTCCTGATGAGTCTAACATACACAGTCCCCGTCCCATCTTGGCAGAAAAAGGCAGCAGGCTTTAGAACCGCTACAACCAGAAGCCCCAGAACTACTGCAACCAGACGGCCAGGAGTACCATCAGGAAATGGAGTTCTCAATGGTAAGACCCCAAGTGATACAGCCTCTGGCAAATCAGTCACCATCACTAACAAGTTTAGTCTCACCTAATCTGCATGCACAGGTATACAAAATCACTGGTTCAGGGTTCTAGGTCAGCGGAATAGCTCATACGAGTTCAGTGAGCAGCAAAATTTAGTCCGGCAAGAGTTGGCATTTAGATGTTCGAGGTATTGCAAGTTGAATTCAAGTGAAATTTACTACAACTAGAATTCAAGCAGTCATTAGAATCAACTCACAATTTCCAGGCATCAAGATAAAGTCACATTCAAACATGTTTCCAGTAGAGTCCGAAGTCATTAAATCATTTGCTTATGAGTTTCACCTGAATTTATCTTTTGCTTGTGTTACTCTGAATATTCTAGGCTATGGCTATTGTAAAAAGCAGAGCTCTCTAGATCAACCAAACTAAAAAATCTCAAGGCTGTTCAAGTGCCCATTGCACCTCAAGGCTGTTCAAGTGTCCATTGCACGGTCTTTAGGCGATGATGAACAACCAGGACACCAATATTTTTACCTGAACAAAATTTCCACTGCCAATCGGCTTCCACTGCCAATCGGCTTCCACTGCCAATCGACTTCCACTGCCAATCGGCTTCCACTGCCAATCGGCTTCCACTGCCAATCGGCTTCCACTGCCAATCGGCTTCCACTGCCAATCGGCTTATGTCAACATTTGGGAACTATAAGATACGGTTGATGTTATGCATTTTCAGTCAGTATCAGAGACGTATAAGGGCTTGATACCATGAACTGTTGTATGTAGTACCACAAGGCGTTCTCATACAAAAACCCCATCTTTTAAACTTAATTAGAATTCTTTATAAGAATATTTTGGTGATACAATCACTGAATTGCATATTTACAGTGTTTTTGACAGGTTTAGATGTAATGTTTTTATCCAAAATCTAGATCTAGGCTGTAAAATTTAAAATGTAGGGTATAAAATTTTGAAAATTGAGGGTGTAGTTTTTTTGTGGTTATTTACTACCCGCATACATATATATATATATTCAGTGGTGTATTGGTAATTTTTTCTTGGGGGTCTATAAAATTTCCTCTTGCCACAACAAAGCTTGATGATGCTGCGCAGAGTCGTCGTGGGGATGTGCAGGAGGGCCCCCAGAATTTTTTTTAATTTAGCATCAAATTCTGTAATCTGAAGACTTTTTGACAAGAAATCAAGCATAAATATGACATTCAAATACTTAGGTCATGGCTACATGAGTGGTTTTGAGCAACGGTCAGAAAATTTTGCAATAAATAGCCACCCAATAAAGACATTTCCCTGCATTTTAAAATGAAAATGGGTTGTAATTCATCAGCTGATGAATGTTTTTCTTGCCAGGTCCAATACATATATAGATATACAGTGGTGCATTGGACTGTCCAATACACCACTGTATATCTTTATATCATATTCATTGATATTGTTGGTGATGACATAGTGTTTTCACCATCTCATTACATGTAGCCTGTAGACCTCATCAACACTGTTCCCCTCAATTAGAAATTAATTTGCAAATAATTTGTGGAAAAAAGAACATGAAGCCGCCAGCTTCTCATGTATTTGTTATTGAAAGAGCTAACTAACTGCTGTGTATAACTGATGGTAAACCATTACAATGCCATGTGTACTTTCCAAGAGTTGTACTTGTACCCCAACAAATCTGAACTGCAATTTCCTTATTATATCTCAATCGATCAGATGCCATTCTCTATTCTCTATCATGATCTAGCTGTCCAAAAATCATTACTACACACAATTATTAAAGTTATTTGATTAGCACCCATCCAACACAGACTAATATTTGTGGTTGTATTATTTAGTTATGAGTCAATTTTCTCACAATTACAAGATCGTGGCACACGCCTTCACCATTAATAACCATCATATCATGACTTATATAAATATGTGCTGATATACAATATAAGCGTTTTATTAAATGTACATTAATCAGGAATGAAGATGGCTTCAAGGTGCTAGCGAACTACGATCTGCCAGATGGTAGCGCTAAGACCACTAAGACCTATGACATCTGATTAAATATTCTTCCTTTTTTTAAGCCTTGATTTCATTTTCAGTTTCATTAAGTTTCAGATAAGTTTCATTAATATGATTATGTCCAGTTTATTGGTAGAATTGCATACATTGCCATGTCCGAGGTATCCGCTAGTGGTAATCACGGAGCATTACTGTAATTAGGATAAATATGCTTAAGAGCTACTAATTGGTTGGGGACACGAGACAAATTAAATTGTGCATTCCACATCCAACTACGGATGCAATGAGTGATTAACAAATTGCTTTACTTCTATACATATGTTGGGATTCCACAACATAGTAACACATTACACTTAGTGATGATGGGATAATTTAAGTTGAGCACGCTGAGTCATTCGAGTACAGATCAGATATTTCAAGTACCAACATTTTTCTCTTCTTAGTTTGAATTTTGTATACTTCTGCTCAACTTTCGGGGACATTTGACTTTCTTTAGGGCTAAAGTCTCCCAACAAATACATGTGTAGGGCTAAAGTTTCTCAACAAATACACGTTTAGGGCTAAAGTCTCTCAACAAATACACGTTTAGGGCTAAAGTCTCCCAACAAATACATGTTTCAAAGAATTTTATTTTCTCCATCACCTAGCTGTTATACTTTATACACCCAAATTTCTTTATTTATTATCTACATCTATTATTTCCTATCTCATTTACTATCTGTCTTGTAGCAACTGGAGGCCAGAGAAATTGTGCAACGTATTATATATAGTGTGATGACGGTTAAGCTTACAGTCTGTGGTTGTCGATGATTTCTGTATTTTTGCAAAGTAACCGATGTCTCAACATATACCTGCATACACCAGGAAGTCAGAATAGCCAAGTCTAAGTCTAACAGCCAAGCTAAGGCCAAGTCTAACAGTAGTTTTCAAAGTTGAGCAACTAATCTTATTGCAATTGATTGTTTTTACAGGGAATGACAACGGTCCTGGTTCTAGCGGTAATGGCAATGATAATGGTAATGGAAACAACGGAACCAGCAATGGAAATGTTAACGGAAATGCCAATGGTGGCAATAGTAACGGAAATATTAATGGAAACCAGTGAGTATGATTTATTTAGAATTCACCACGGCATGGGTGGGGAACAATCGAGTGACACATTTTGGCGGGACTGCAACATCTTGGAAGAGTCGTTGGTCAAGCACAATGCACCCCATTTTTCCACTATATAATGCCTATATCAAATTAAATTGGTATCCAAAGCAAACGCCAAATAGCTAAAACCCAATTTAAGTACCAAACACACGCATTGGAAAATAGGAGTACCAAATATTCAAACTTTTTCTGTCAAGCTATTAATGACAAATGATTGAATTATTCAAATGACTCGGCAAGATGCATCCTTCAACCCTAGATAAGCAAGAGATAAGAGTGTGAGTAATCCGGCGGTACCAACTAAACACTATCTAATTATTACATTACTTAAGCCCTAATGACCATCTTAAGGGAATCTCAACCTGCATGGACACCAGTGTGTACCATTATGTCACAGTCATGCAAAGAGCACACACGGAAGGCACACCATATTCTATAATTAACTTATGACAATTAAATGTTTCAATATTTTTCAACAAGATTTATAGCCTTAAGTCCATCAACGTCACAAAGCACATTTGAACCCACCAGTGATTCATTTTACCATTAAAAACACAATGTCTCCTACACCATCAAGGTGGTCTCCATCCTAGCGTGACTTTGATTCATCTACGGAATCCAGCATTGCTTAGATTAATTTTATTAAATCTTGGTAATAAGTAATTGTTATTATATTGTGTTTAGGAATAACGGCACAGGAAATGGCAACGTGAATGGGAATGGTAATGGGGAAGGAGCTAAGGCTAATGGTCAAGTGAACGGAAACAAGTAAGTCTCTTATAGTTCAGTGTAGAATTTGTGAAGATGATCGTAATGATTACATTTATTTATTATATACAATCAATCAGAAGATTTCACTGCCACGAAAAACACTTGTAGTTGGTACTGAAACCAGTGAGTAGAGCCATAATATAACTTTAAAAGATTTCTGATGAGCTGCGGCTTAGGCATCTCACCTTATCCACCCAAATTTCTTTTCTACTTAAAAGAAGCCTGGTTGCCCAGGCTAAGTACAACGCTCAAAAATATTATATAAATATAAATACTATAATTTTATATATACTGTTGTAGACCTATCTGTATAAATATATTTGATATCTGTATATATCAATATACGTGTATATGTATTGTATATTGGTATACCATATATACAATACATATAGGTATACAATATACCAATATGTATATACCAATATATCTGTATAAAGATAATTATTGGTAATGAGAATTACTAGAAACAGCATTATATAAAACTTAAATCTCGGACTATTATCCATATTATACACTCCATATACAGATCTAGGTATATGGAATACATAGCTCCATATGTATTATCCATCGGACAATAATTTATATAGAAATATAGAAGTTTTAAATAATGGCAATTTCAGTAATTATTTTACTAATATACCCTACAACATACCATGTACGTGTTTCCCATATTTTTCCATCCTGTTCTTAGAATTACATAATTTATGTAAAATAATTTATACCAGAACTCTCCATAGATAAGAATGAATAGGTAACGCACGATGTGTGTTACCTGTTACTGAAGATGGAGGATAATTAAACTTCTTAGTATGACATTGGGACTTTCGGGTCCTTTTGGGATTTTTGGACATTGGGTCAACTTTTCAAGTATTTGCCAAATATTGATTGTATTGCAAAAAGGTTCTGGTAATAAAATCTTGTTTATTAATATTTTTTAGCAATATTGGTGATGGAAATGGAAATGGCAATGGTAACATCAACGGAGCAAGGTAAGAAACATACAGCATCAATGGATTGAATGCATTACTAACTTGCTAAACAGCTTCTGATTGGTGGGATGTGTGATGTGTTCCTTTTAAAGCTAAACTGTGCTCCAAAAATAGTAGCCGAATCACACACCCCACCAATACATAAAGTTGAAGCACAGGTTGCACAAGCCGAAAATGATCATAAATATTTTTGTACTGCCTATAATAATGTTACGGTTGCGGTTTCAATGTTTGAGGAGCTTGATGGCTATGAGCAGCTTTCTGAACATTCAGGTTAACTTAGTTCTAGCATTGGGTTTTCTAATAGTGAGCCTCTGAAGACTTAAAGATATCCTGAGCATAGAGCTAAGGCTGCCATAGGGTCTGATTACAGGTACAGCTTACTGATGCCCTTCTCAATTGAGTTGTCTAGACAAAGTCAGTGTAAACCTCTTGGTCTCGATATAGTTTGGTACTACAGGCTTCGTAGCATTGTATAGCATTATGCTTTGTATAGCACTGTCCTCAAGGCTCTGCGTTATGTGGAATGGGAGATGTCTCCTCCTTTTTTTCATCCCACCAACAAGAAATTCATGGGGTGATGTAGTCATGGAGAGGGATGATGAGCCTTTTCATCCTTTCAAGTCTTTCATCAGGAGGCTTTATAATCAGAACTATATACATCTATATCACATATATAAGGCTAGAGCTTGATATTGCTAACATTTTAGCAATATGTTACTGTGTGCTTCTGTGTGATTTCTTTGTTAATGTATATCTGTATCTAGACTGCAGACTCTCACTCTCAACTGACACTATTAATGTGACCCAATTTTAGGGCTCGTGCCGGTGCAGGCAAGAGAAAAGGCGTGGGTCAAACAGGCACACGCCGAACTGGTACTGCTCGAACCCGTACTGGCCGAACTGGTACTGGCCGAACCGGTACAGGTCGTGTTGGCACCAAGAAAAGGTACGGTACATCTCAAGGAACATACAAAGCCACTGCTGCTTCTCTCACTGACTGTTGGGGTGCAACACTTTGGTTAAGAAGGTGTTACAGGTTTGTAATTAACCAAAAGATAACTGAACTGATATCGTGGAATCGGACCTAACCAACCCACCAATGGTAGTAGGCTAGATTGGAGGTTACATGCTGCTAGGAATGAAGGTGCTCAACAGAATAAGGAGGATACTTTGGTTCAAAGGATTTACCCCGTACCTTACCCCTTCCTACGGAGATCATGGTGGTCTTCCTACGGAGATCATGGTGGTCTTGGTACGGAGATCATGGTGGTCTTCACATATTGGAGTAGGGACCCATCCGTTTAGATATCAATATAAAACTTTGGCTGTGGTTCTTTATGCCAAAATTCTTCTGATGCTGTCTGTTTGTCTCGTCTTGTCTGGGTAAACCGGTGACAGGCATTTGTTTAATTAATCCACTTTCCTCCACGTTTGATTAGATATCAATCGAAAACTTTGGCTGTGGTTCTCTATGCTGTAATGCTATCGATGTTGTAATGCTGTTGATGTTGTCTGATTGGAATTTGTCTTGTCTTGTCCAGTAATCTGGTGACAGCCATTATTTTGCTTAACTAATCTACTTGTCTCTGCATCCGTGTAACTTATGACGATCTTGGCAGGATAATCCCTTTATGGTTTCCCACTTTCACAGCAACTCCCACCATATCCAACTCCCACCATATCCAAATTAAACCCTAACCAGATCCGTCACCAAACCAACTGTCCAGCATAAGTAACATTGACACTCCTACCATATAGTAACGAGAACTAGATACAAATGAAAATGCTGGTATACTGCATGAAAGAAATCCATTGCCAATTACTAGGAAAATGAAGAACAAATATTTGTAGAAATAATTAACAGCCATATTAAAGCTGTTGTGAATGCTGGAGCAACCAGCTGGCTTTGCACAAACAAATAACCTGGTGCCACTATTTCATGATGCCACAGGCCCACAGGCCCACAGGCCCACAGTTTATACATTGACCCCCACATGTGTCAAGTTAGGATGTCAAGCTAAATACAGCTAAAATAACTTGCAGTAGCACTTTATAATAGGAATATTAACACGTCCATTTCTTTACATTAGGACTGGCGCTACAGGAAATGGACTAAACAATGGAAACAACAATATTGGAGCTGTAAACGGCAACGACAATGGAAACGGTCAGTATAAAAATGATTTAATATTTTTATGAATTTCAAAAATTAATATGGCATAAAATTCTAGCCTGTGTCACTTGAAGAATCACTTTCAGTTTTGCATCAATCAAAATTGACTAAATATCTCTGGCAGGTAACGAGGGACATCAAAATGGTGTATCCAATGGCAACCAGAACACTGGAAATAAAAATGGCAACAAGAATGGTAATACAAATGAAGGTACACAAAATGGCTTAGGTAATGGCAACTTCAACGGTGGAACAGGAAATGGCAACAAGAATGGAAATGGTGAGTGCCGCTCATTGCAAGAGAATCGTTATAGACGGTTGCCGTCTTTGAATTGAAAGGCTATGAGGTAACCAGCTGATAAGATGCAGTGTTCACCACTAGGTAGTTTTATAAATTATTTTATATCTTTATGTAATTTTACTAGTTTTATATATTAATTGTATTACACTAAGAAAATATCCCACCAGTAAGCTATTAGGTGCAGTAATAGTCTCTCTCAGCTTAGATTAGTTTCTATGATTGTGGTTGCGGTTTGGGATGTGAACACACTTCTAATGGTGAAGACAACTTCACCTGTAATGTTCTTCTAAAACCCTGGTTATTAAAAAAGTGTTTAGTCCAGCCCTTAGCTCCCAGTAAGTAATTAAAATTCACGAACATGAGAAATCCCAGCTATTTATCAAAACTAACATTTGCACCAATGCAATGCTACTTAGAGCAATCAGCAGTATAAATGTTTTGCCTCAATTATTACTATTATTATTATGTTTTTGAAATAATATTAATTATTATGGTTATTAATATTATTGGCCCATTATTATTATTTTTATTATTATTGCTGCTATAAATATACTATTTATTGTTACTGTTGGTTAGGCAATGGAGGAGACGTTAATGGTATAGATAATGGCAATGCCAATGAAGGAGGCAACAACGGAAATAAGAATGGAAATGCAAATAGTGGAGATGGAAATGGTGAAGGAAATGGAAGCAGTAAGTAGACCAATCAGGTTCAGTGTCAGATACACACCAAAACATGGAGCAAATTATAATCATACACTTAGCATGTTACATGTAGTAGGAATTATACTCATACACTTAGCATGTTACATGTAATAGGAATTATCCATGCAACCCTAACCCATGGTTTGCAATCTTCCAATCTTCTTGTTGCTAACAATCTTCTTGAATTTTTTAGTCTAATCATGAGATAAAAAAGATTCCAGTAAATGCTCATCGAACAATATTAGATAAAATGTTCATTGATTTTTATCACAATAGTAAATTATCAAAAGATGAAGCTTTCTGATAGTGCTGTTATACTAGTCTGTCTACATATTTTCTATAATGTAGTCTTATCATTATCAGGCACACATTTCCGAGGGTTAAATAGACCTGCGAAAATATGAGCAAAATTAGGTCTATAACATCTGGAATTATGTTATCTTACCCTGTGCTCATTATGGGCCTGAGTCCCTGTTAAGGGCAACAACCGTTATAAATGCATTTTTAGTGCAACTCAAATTGTGCCTAACAATGTTTCAATGTTATTACAATTAAGTAGCATTGGAGTACCTCGTTTCCTCTTTATATATTGTATATTATATCATATATATATTATATATTGCGAGACGACAACAAGCCCAGCCCAGCCCATCCGTCCATCAATAAAGTATAATAAGATGAACTCATAAAAAATAATAAAAATAATAGATGTGACAAAACAATCTCCAGGTTAGCCAGGCTATGTCTGTACCAGGAATTAGAATTATAATGGTCAGTATCATTTAGATAAATGCCAACAATACAATACTGTTCTTGTTTACTTTTCATTAAATGATCATAAATTGCTTATTGTGACATTGCAAGGTGACTTCCCTTTGGGGGATTACTTCGAGCTCTCTCAAGAATACAACTGTCGCTAAGGTGGGGGCGCTGAGGTGGGGGGGGGGGCGCCTTCTCTGTACCTCAATCATGAGAATAAGATTAATAACAGTGAATAATCATAATCTCCCTGCGGGAGTATTAGGATGCCTTCTGTCCTCCCCACTAAGAGAATAAGGCTATACATTTATATGACAGAATATACTCAGTATCATATTATTATACGACATGTCCCTCTATTATCTCATTTATAATCATGCCATTGTTAGTGATATGTCCGTGTCCACATGATGACTAGAACATTCCAACAAATTCCTTGTACTTGTAGACAATGACAGCGATGGGAATGGCAATGGTAATGGTAATGCTAACACTGGTAGTGGCAATGGATCAGGAAATGGAGTAGGAAATCCAGGTAGATATACCTTTACATAATATATTGTATAAAACAAGTCCTGTAAGAGTCTAGAGTAAATATATTTTTGATCTGACATTTTGATAAACAAATATTTTATTTAAGTACCGTATACTACTAGTGCGGCCGGCCGGATGACCTATTAGAATATGGGCCTCGACATTGTCATCGATGGACAATGAGAAGCCTCGCCTGGTAAGAGCACTTGTTGGCGAAACCCTCAGTGCCAAACTGAAGTCTGCATAGTTTTGAGTTTCAGAACTTATGGCAAGAGGCTATACCTCTCGAGAGTTTCAGACCTGTTGCCAACTCATGGCAAGAGGCAAGAGGTCTGATTTAGTATAATTATAAGATAAGAAAGCTGATTACATGCAGATTGGAGGACATCGTAAAAAATTGTTGCAAGGCTGTAGCAAGATTTTTATTTCTTAAAAGCTTCTGTGACAAGTTTAATAGTTTCAGCATGGATCGTTTTTTTTGGAAAACATATGGGCCTATCATATAGGCCTACCGTATAGGCTAAATCTAAGCAACAATATAAAGTATAAGATAGTTGGTCTCCTGGACACTGTCCGTGAAATTGAGTACTCAAGTGAAACAGTAGTTTGAGAGCTGGAGTCTAGAGGATAGAAATGTCTGCAATAGGAATTTAGTACCCTGTTTGCAAGAATGTAGTCAATCGCCCAAACTTTCACATCTTACCATAATCATATCATTCCATACAATTCATATATTGATGATCTAATTTAACAATTTAGCTGGTGCAGGCGGTTCTGGAAATGCAAACGGTAATTCCAACGCTGGTGATAACAATGGAAGTGGCAATGGAGTTAACAGCGAGAAGGCCGGTAGTGGAAATGGCAACGGAAATGGCAACATTGGTGACAACAATGGTAAGCACACATTAGTTAAGTAGGAAGGTGTTTGGGGAGGTTTGCCATCTTGAAATATTTATGTTGTGGTGGCCGGTGGGTTAGTTATAATATAATCCAATTCAACTTGGCCTGTCAAGTTAGTTAGCCCGGAAATGAGCATATGGTGCATCAAAATTTGCTGCCAACTTCTCTTCTACATTGCATCACCAAATATCAACCTAGTCTGATGACACTCTCTTACTCTTCCAAGCCGAAGTGAATAGAGGCTTTGGGAATGCACGCAGGAGATCACATTATTTCTTGTGACTGTTTTGGTAGCTCTAGGCATTTTTCACTCAATCAGACAACCACCAAGCTTGTTGCCCTCTATTTACTAATCCGCAATTTGAGGAGGTTCACAAGACCACATTCACTTGGCAGATTATCCCGTAATAGCATCTCCAGCATCACATGCAGCTGCACCCATTTATATCCTGATTCAGCATGTTGACTTCCTGTGTTGATGATTGTCTAGGATTTGGGAATTAGGCTGTGATGTCATCTTATCTTTAGTGCTTTGATACGGATTGTTAGCTTATAAGGATTTCCAACCTCTTTGTGAAGCAGTTACCAATAATATTCTATTTTATCTCCTAGATATAATTATTTGGCAACAGATTATTAATCTTTTAGTTGGACGACTGAGCTGAGCTCTTTAATTGGACGACTGAGCTGAGCCCTTTAATTGGACGACTGACGCAATTCATTGTTGCTGAGCTCTTTCGTACTACAACATGTCGTTCTCTTGCTTCCAGAAACCATAATCCAATTTTCATCGTCAATAGATTTCATTGGTTATTAACACAATATTTTTCTACATTGTCACACAAATCCTTTCGCACTTTGAGCTAGTCGATCCGACCATATCCTTGTAGCAAAATCTTGTTTTTAGCGATATCCAGTGTTGAACATGATTTAGCGAGGGAGAAATAATCGTATTTTCTCAATAAGCCGCTAAGCCTATAAGGCTTTGTCATATAGATTGCCCATTAATTTGTATTTCTACCTGTTATTGTTGGCTTCTCATTTCACTGTCATATTTATTTGTGCATCGATTTGCTAGTTTACTCACAATATCTCTGATCCCTTAACATACTTATCAAATCCCTTTTGATTACTTTAAAATGCAGGAAGTGGAAGTCATGAAGCTTAAGACTACATTTGATATATCATTTAAACAAGTGTCAATTGAAAGCAGAGCTTATATGGAGCTTCTACATTCAAATTATTTGCAATTTTCAGGAAGTTTTCCTGGGTCAATCATAAAAGGTCAACGTCATTCATATAAGGTCAACGTCAATCATATAAGGTCAACGTCATTCATATAAGGCATTGGTTCTCTCTAAAACAGCATATTTGATTAAAATTGAAAGTTTAGTCTCAATATACAAATTGGTGGAACATGAAGAGAATTATAGACTAATTCGGTTAAACTTCAATGAGTGTCAGCATTTTATGTATCACATGTAAGTATTACTGAAAACCCACATTGGAACCAAAATAACTGGTGTTGATATTGTTCGTTTAGGTAATAATAATCAAGGAAGTGGTAATGGAAACGGAAACTTCGGGAGCAACAATGGGAACAATCAGACGGGTAATGGCAGAGGAAACGGACTAGGATGGAACAACTTTGATTGGAGAAATGCAAAAGACACATTAGGTGTAGGAAAATAAGACTGCCAACAGATAATATATTCTATTTTTTATTACACTGATTTCGCCACAGTGAAAGCCGAGAGGTTTTTGCCTTTCTCTTAGAGTGGTTACCAGCCTCTGTGTGCAGCCTCTCTGCTGTGCATCAACAGATGATGCAATGGTATCATCTGCTCCATAATTATTTTGTGATTCATTATTTAATGTAAATTTCTCCACATGAATGCATTTTATGATGCTGGCACTGGCAGGCATTATTGTGATGGAGCAGGTTGACAAAATTTGTATCCACCATTTTGTTTTTTGTTTTTTATATATATACATACATGTAATTGTTTTTAGTTTTTACACTTTATATTTTATGCAATTCCAGTGTGCCAAAAAGGAATTAAATGTATTGTCAATTATTACATACATTATAATATAGATTGATGGAGGATTGATGATTTCTCATTTCCTTAAACGTACTTACACCAGCACCATCATGCTCTGACTACAACACAGGTAGTGTCTACTAATAGCTTATTTATCACCATAATGGTTGAGGTTAGCGGATTGATCCAGTGATAAGGCAAAGAGTTCCAGTAGCAATAGGTTCATCAAGTTATCATTTGAAGAGGCATATATTCATAGAATTCTAGGGCTGTGACAATGCACAACGACTTGCAGTTTGCTTATAGTTTCCCTAATTAAATAAGAAGCATCCAATTTCTCATTAATAATAGGGCTAATGAGTAATAGGCTATTGCAACTTTAATTAAACAAAAATCTTCAAGCTTAGATTAATGTAAAAATATAAATCGAAAAAATTACCAGTATTTCGTTTACATTTTTTAAATCAGTTTATCGCTAATATAGCATACCCTCTATCCTATATCCTGGAAGATTCAATTATTTATCGCATTTTTATAACAATAGTATATGATTTAATTTAAAACTTATATAATATAGGATTATTAAACGTTAAATAATTACTACATCCCGTGGCATATTCTCGAATGGTAAATAGTAGCTCACGAGAACAAATTCTATTCTGCTACTGTTCTAAGTCGGCAAAGTTTAGATTTGAAGTCTTACTTTTCATATATTCAATGTAACCGCTTCGGCTTAACGTCCTTAGTTGTGAATTTTCTTGATTTAGTATGTCTAAATTTTGTGCGATAGAAAGGCGATGTATATTGTGCATAGAGAGCAACAGAACTAATCTCTAATTACTCTAATACCAGTTCTAGGCAGAGGGTAGGTCACTGAGACAGGACAGGGCAGAGGTCAGAGGTCACTGACACAGGACAGGACTATCTAAAGATCAGTATATGTACAACAACATAGAGACCAGCAAAAGACAAAATATAACATTACATGATATTGCAAAGCAGCGGTGAAGGTTTTGCTCGTTTTCACAATAGCAACAAAATATTAAAAAGTGAGGAATGGTTAATGAACCGCATCTCACTCAAGCGAGGAATCAAACTACAACCACACATTTTCGGTGCCTAGAGTGAAAACAATATTCTTTTTTTAAACAATAGCGAAGCAGATGGAAGTATAAGATGCAGTGGTTACTTTTTAGGTACCAGTATTTTAGACTGAAGTCGGTGTGCCATGTCACAGACACTTAAAAAACTGCATCCTATGACCAGGATAAGTGAGGGGCTTGAGCGTGGAACAAACGAGACAGATAATGAGTGATCAAAATGGTGACAGATGAGGGATTCAAAGATAGGTCATCTCTCTATTTTAGCAGACTGCGTGCTTGCCAAGGCATGCATAAAATCCAAATTCTGCATTGCCCCGCAGACTACAGCACTTCCTGTCCGCTATATCATAGTGAAGTAATGGCTATTCTAGATATGTTTTAGTGGTTTATTTATGCACCGTGTTGTCTAAGGTTGCTATAATACACTTTGATGTTTTCCTGCGCGAGCTCACTGCTGTAATGGATAACATATTATATTAAGGGTATTACGATACAAGATTTTAGCTCGCGATAAGATAAACTTTATGATCAAAAACTCATGATACGATAACATATCATGACCATACACCAATGTCAAAAATGTGTGAATTTACTGACGATTTGAGTGAAATGTGATATTTTAAACATTGATAATTTGAAATGAGCTTTATTTTATTAACTAAGTTCATCGTCACATCACGATATTGAAAAGTAAAACGATACGATATCGACAGCAATTTATTGTGTAACGGGTGTATGTGTAATATCACGTATTGTAACAAAACTAATATATACTGGTGGAGCTTGTTTCTCAAAGCCAGCGTGTAATCAAAATAATATGTTTTGCTGAATGTTTTCAAAGCTTTAATGTCACAGAACTGACAATCGCAGTTCTTTTGGAAAAACAACCAGAGCCAGGATGCCAGGACTGATCCAACTGTCAAATACCACCATATTAACAGCTTAGCAAGAGGTCATGGAGACGAGAGCTAATTCGGCGGGCGCTAAGCCAGTAATGATAAAAAGAGGGATAAATGATATTATATTGAAAATATTGCTAGCCAGAATTCCTAGGTCATGCTGCGGTGAGGATCAGCTAGGTATTGCTACAAACGCCAAAGTGGCCAAAGCAAGGTTAGGTTAATAATAAGAAACAAAGAGCTTGCCAACTAGTTAATTTGCTTCCTTAGTGGTAATTATAATCTCATAATCTTATTTCTCCTACTCTCATATTTATCTGCAAATTTGTGAGTTGAAAAAGATGCAAAAAAGAGCCTGCAAAAAGAGGCAATGGAATAATGTTTTGATATTTTTATCAATATTGTTCTATTGATATTAAATAAAATAGTAACTTAGTGATAATACTAAAATTAGAAGTTATCTGCTCACTGCTACACCTACACCCGGTTATTATGTCAGACAACTCCTACTAGTGTTGTGATACCATTAAATTTATTGATATTTATGGTATGGAAAATGAAAAATTCATCAATTTACGAGGTTAACCATCTGTTACAAATATGTGCATCGGCTGACGCCCATTGATGTGAAACAACTAGCATCAACACCCGCCATTCAAAATTATACAATCTTCCTCTTCCACCATCTACTTCTGCTGCGAGTCATAGACACATAAACACATACCAGGAGGCTGCACTATGGTAGCTGCACTATGCACCTACCAATTACTCTAAAAACTACTGTCGATCCAATTGCTTTTAGGAGGAGCCTGAGGCTCCACATTCACGGCTGAGCGAGTAACACTCCTCATATTGGGGCTGCTAACTCCCTCTTGCCCCCGCTCTTACCAGCTGGGCTGCTGCTCATGGGTCTCATCATCACCACTTTGAAATTCATTTTAATTTCTTGTGAGCTATATCTTTTCTTAGTTTTACATGTCCGTCGTTTATTTTATACTACTGCCCTGTCATTTATGCTGTTGAAATAAAAACAGACAAACAAACATAATGTCTTAAATCTGTCTTGATCGCATGAAAACCATGAAATATTGATTTTAGGTACGAGAATTTCAAGAAACTATAATTAAAAATTCTCTCAGCTGCTATCTCGCAATAGTTAGTAGTACTATTCATTATCTACTTTCCAATAAAGAACTAATGATTAGGCATTGGGCATTAGGCATCGGGGATAGGATCATACAGTAGACGTGGTGAATGTTTAGTTTCCTCCAAATTCACTAAACATAGCAAAGAAGATATCAAGATACAAAAGAGAAACGGAACACTTCCTTTCATTTCATGATGATCAAAAAGAAACAAGACTACTAGCAGAGTGAATAGGGAGAGGGTGAATTACAGACAGTGAGATCATGTTTTCATGGTCAAAACCAACGTGTTTAATTCCTCTCAAACTTGTTAACAACATACAACAGCCAAAAAATATGAATTTGTTGAAATAGTCACATTTCTTTTAAGACAAATGTGAGTATTCGATATTGTGCTGGACATCTTCCGACATGAGACAAGACTAATATGTATACTTTGGAGCAAGGATAGCTGAGAATTTAAGAGTATAATGGCACATACGCCGTCAGGGTTTGGATTGAAATTCTAAGTCAATCAGTAAAAACAATTTCCGCTGAATCTTTGAGCAACATTCTTAACCCTAAAATGATTCCCTGTCTTCTGATGAGTAGTCAAATATTGGAGGTCTTACATTGATGCAGACATCAGATGCAGACATCAGATGCAGACATCAGATGCAGACATCAGATGCAGACATCAGATGAAGACATCAGATGCAGACATCAGATGCAGACATCAGATGCAGACATCAGATGCAGACATCAGATGCAGACATGCAGTTCACATCAATGAGGATGGTATATAAATGTCTGTAGCAAAGTGAGTTTTTGAGTTGTTTCCAGTGTAGTTTCTAGCCTCTACATTACATTAACTATGCCCAGGGGCAGATCTGGCTCTCAATAGAGAGTCCAGCCAGGGTTATTATTTGAGGCATCGGCAATGCTGCAGGGTCGAAGGCCCTGCTAGGCCACGAAGCGGGCTGGCAGGGTGGGTGAAGGAGGCACGCCACAGCGCCCTCCAGAATTTTTTTATTAATAGGAGTGCAAAATATGCAATTTTTTTTAGCAGTCTAAGCAAACTTGAAAAATATCAAATTGCTAATTCTCAATTCCTAAATTGGTAAATTTCTAACTTCCAGTATTACTAATATAATTATACTATTGCTTGTTAGCTGGAGATGAGCAAACAATTTCAGCCAAATATGAGAATGTTTCAAACACCTTTAGAAACATAGGTTTTTGTTAGAAACTGTTGTAATAGGATTTATTGAAATAAAACATATGTTCAAAAAATTAAGGAGTTGTCTTATCATAATAAGAAGAAACTAA
>JAOQGN010277389.1:0-10208 GCA_027564295.1 Himantozoum antarcticum | reverse complement strand
TAAAATAATTATGGATGATCACAGTTAATTTGTTTTCCAGTTCTTGCTATTCCATTATTCACATTTGTTATCAAATTATTCACACTCATGAGCATTTATTGTACATTTATATAACACAATCTTATTATCATTTCAAAATTGCATATTACTGCCACCAACATGTATACGACCACCAACATGTATACTACCACATACATGTATACTACCACATACATGTATACTACCACCAACATATATACTACCACCAACATGTATACTACCACCAACATGTATACTACCACCAACATGTATACTACCACCACACATTATACTCTCTTATTATTCATATTTTTTAGTTTTACAAGCCTAATTGCTAGACTTATCAAACCTCAAGATGGAAGTTGCTGTCATAGCTGCTTTGACTGTGCTGCTCATCTGCAGGAAATCTATATCATTTTATTGAACTAATGACTTACCATGTAATACTATGCTTATTGCATGCCTAACTGTACATCTAAGTACATTTCGTAATTTGACATTCGTGTCTTTGTGATACTACCCTAGTGACCTTTAATATTCGTAAGCTAGTAGTTCCCTTGGGGCTATAAAAATAGCAAATATACGGTCATAATAAAAGTCATAATAAACCAGTCATGTGACTGAAATTCAAGCAGATACAATTATGTCTTACCTACACAGTCAATTTGGCTATACTCTTTGCTTACTACAAGTACAAAATCAACTATACTATTATAGCTTCAACCTTCAATGGAGTCCCACTGTGCCTTCATGTGCATGTGCAGAGGGAGGCTTGGATCAAAGCCTGGTTGTGAGTACATGTACATGGCAATAATCATAAATATTACATATACTTACAGTGCAGAGTCAGTGAGTTACCAATTAGTTAAACTCAACAGTCACTTAGCAATAATAAACACAATTTAGTTCTAAAATCAACTCACAGCAGAGTGGTGACGTAGCGTAGTATTGGATATTTTCATCTAGTCTTAGATCCTAATATTGCGTTTGTGGTTTCAGTTTGGTACACTAAGTATCACACTTTTATTTAGCAGCCTCCAATGGCACAGGCTATGGCAATGGCACAGGCTAGTACACTTTCATTGCCGTTCCAATCGGCTTCCAATCACATGAAAGCAGGAGGAAAGATCAGGTACAGGCACACAATAAACAGCGATACCTACAGTGTTTGCTTTTAGGCTAAGGCATTGCCATGAAATCAGGAGGAACCAATGGAGCTATCCTCCCCCGGGAGATAACTGTATGGGAGAAACCAACTCCTAATCTAATCCTTTACATGCATGATGAAATTAATCAAAAACAATTATTACGGGAGGACAATTCCTTGTTTGGGAGATTTAGTGTTGGAGCATTCTAAAAACGCAAACCGCTAATACTTAATACTTGCCATTACTAAAGGTCGGTAGCGTATAGGATATATCAACAACAAACCATAATTATGAGTCATTATTGTAAAGTGATCATAAGCACTCACTCCGTCATAATCTCAATGTGAATTTGGTCCCAAATCGTTACTAGTACCGTATTCTTGCGGCACTGGGACGAGTGTCTTATAGGTGAGAGTGGATTTTTTTATTTAAAATAAATCTCAATTTATAAGGCACACTGGCTGTACATTCACTTATAAGACGCACTTCACTTACAAGGCACATGTGTCTTCTACCGTGTATCTCACTTTGAGGGCACACCCTCGTAAACATGCTTGAAATCCCATTAATAATACCAACACCAACAGAGAAGATATTTGCCTTTGTCTGCTCTCAACCCTTCCCATCAGATGACATTATAAATGACCTCCATTTTTTCTCAATGTCATGAACACATACACTCAGCTTTCGGGTGACAAAGGTCTGTGTCAGCTAGTCCGAAATGCTTTCAAGTTGCTATCCACCATAGACTTATCTTGCCTCACTATCCCTCCATCTTATCTTTGAGGCAGGGGAAGGTAACTCCATTATTCAAACTTTGCCTGCCGTCCTGGCTCCAGTTGCTGAATGTGACCTTCACCTTATAAGGCGTACTCATTATTAATTTGTAAAACTCTCATTATATAAAGCATCCCATCAAAAAACAACAAATATCTCACTTTTTAGACGCATGTCTTAATGATGAAGTGAACCTTATGACATAAGGCACACCCACCTATACCAGTGCCGCGAGAATAGAAATATTAGCATAAATGCAGAGAAAATATGTTATGCAAATGTATTTCCGGTGGATATTTCTATAGCCTGGTAAGCATCGTCACACTAACAATTTGTATCATTTGCATATATTATTAAATAAATGCATGCGTCAAAACTAGTCGGAGATCAAAGCTATATAACATATCAGCCAATCAGAGAAGAGCATGTGAAGAATTCAATAACATGTGCTTAGAGTCTTTGCTTTCTCCTTTGCATCAAAAATCTTAGCAATTCTTTGGTTCCACTGCAGTGTAAAAATATCATCTCCAAACGAGCAAAGTCCTCCCATAATATTAAAAGGTGCAGTTTGAGATCAAACGGAAATTGTATCAGTCTACTTCCCATTGCCGCTATAGACCGGCAATGTCTTTCTCACAGTGTTACCTCACGTTGCCCTGACCATGGTCACAGTCATTTCCATTTCCGTTTTGAACAAAATGAAGAATCGAAAAGCCAAAAACCGTTATTTTGAAGACAACAAATTTCTCGGTGATAAACTGGAGATACATTTGCAGAAATGGAAGGACCAATATAACATTACCTACACAAAATACCGCCACATTTTGCGGCTGCATGAATTATTTAATAGAACTTTTTAACCTCCACCGTTTAGTTGGACATCGAGACCATCTTGCCAACATTTCTTTTCAAAGTCGTGGGAGATAATTTGTATTTAGTGCAATCCCATTAATCATGTAAGAATAACTAATACATGACACCTTTAGAAAACTAACCATGCTTGGAATTGGTTCTGTAGACCGAGTTTCTATTTGTGCCTCCACAATATTCATAAGAGGCACCGGGACATGGAATGTCACACTCCTTGTCATCTTTGTGTCCATGTCTACCATAAAAATTGCCACACCAACATTGTTGTTGAAGCTGAGCACCAGCGAATAAATAACCTGCAATCAATACAATCAAATGATAAATAATTAAATACACCAGCATCTATGTGTAACCCAATCTTTCCAACTATTTATGCCGGCTGTCAAGCATTGTTAGAATAAATGATCCCAAATAAAATTCATGCAGATCAGAGGAAAGAAAATGTGAACTACAAGATGGCATCAACTAAATAATATATCATTGTTTAAGTGGCAGAGGTGGTAGCAGACTTGCAACTCTGATGCTGCAGCAGTGACTCAACTTGACTGCCAAGGCATGGGTTCAAGCCCACTTATGACCTGGAGGTTCTCGACCCGTAGAAGGTTTGTCCTCCTTGCCACTTGAACTAATAACAATTACACATAACGCACAGTGGATTTTCTCCGAGTAGCTCCTGGTGCTATTGGATTACTCCATAAAAATATATATGTCAGGAAATATTATTATTATTATTACTATTATCATTATCATTATTTTAAACCAAGAGAAATGAATAATTAATGTTGGGACTATATAGCTGGCCTCTATATTAAATACGTTGAGTAGGAATGACAAACATATATACCACCACAACTCAACTGGGCATAACAGGCTTTAAATCACCGACTAGCTAATGAATGTCTCACCAGCCATGTAACAGATATGTATGCAGATTTCTACAGTATTATTCATTCCTATGTAGAAGAATCTGGGCAGATCTCTATCATCCGGAACTGGAACATCAACAAAGCATCCGATATAGCTGGTGTTGCTGGTCTTGGGAGTTGTGGTTCCCGATGTCGTTGGTGTGGTGGTCCAACCTGTGATTTAAAGAAGATTTAATCGACGACCAATAAAAATATTCGACAAATAGAACTAAAAATCTTCAAAGCTTCAAACCAGAACCAAAATTTGATGGTAAAATCATGCTTGCTAAATTATGGGACAAGTACTCCCTCTGACTTCGAGTGCTGATTTTTGTATACCCTGATACAGTTTGATCCAATGATATATTTTTGTATGACTTTTCTGTTTTTCATTTAACTCTATTTTATATAATATTTTTACAAACAGCACCATTCATAAACATGATATTTCTCATTTATGAGACTAATATAACACAAAACATAACATTTATGAGAGGAAAACTTATCTTGAAATACAGTATGCTAGACGAATGTCTTCATTCCACACTAACACCTCACTGCTTGTCTACGAGTCTTCCTTGGCAATACATCGCAATAACATTGTAGTGTGGCATCCATATTATGTAAACATGTAAAAAACTCAAACTAACCAGGCTGTGTCCTGTAGACCGAGTTTCTATTTGACCCTCCGCAATATTCATAAGGGGCTGCTGGACATGGAATATCACATTCCCTGTCATCTTTTTGTCCATGTTTACCATAAGAGTCGGCACACCAACATTGTGATTGAAACTGAACAGCGGCATATTTATAACCTGCAATAGATATGCAATCAAACGATAAATACACGAAATTCTAGATAAATCTTTCGAAGTATGCATATTGACTGTCAAGCACTGCGCAAAGATATTCTTCATATTAAAATACGTGCAGGCCAGGGAAAGAAAATAGGAAATACTAGCTAGCAAGAACTAAAGATAAAAATAGGTTGGGACTATACCAAGCTACTATTCCTAAAGAATTTGGGTGAAAATGACAAAATATGCACCATCACAACGTAACTCAGCAAAGCAGGAGGACCTTGAACACAGACTAGCTAAAGTCTCACCAGTACTGGCACAGTAATGTATGCACTTTTCTACAGTATTATTGTTTCCAAAGTCCATAAGTTTGGGAAGATCTCTATCATCTGGAACATCAACAAAGCATCCAATATAGCTGATGTTGCTCCTCTTGGGGGATGTGGTTCTCGGTGTATTTGGTATGGTGGTGCTGCCTGCAATGTAAGGAAAAGTTAATCAGTATACTAACGGAAATGTAATAAAATTACTACAGCAAAGTAATAGAATAACAAAGTACCACTTTATAATAACTATTTTCACATGCTTCTGTTTCCATGCGTTTGTTCTTTTCACATGCTATGTTTCTATGCGATCGTCTACGTCGATGACAACAAACATGGCATATAATATTTTTCTAGACGTCAATAGTAGTGTGTCAAACACACTTGGAGAATCAAACACAGTTGAAGCTCTACTTGAAGTAATACCACATATAAAAAAGCCTGCCCGTTTAAGAAATCCCTGGTTTGCCTGTGAAATGAAAAATGACACGTAAAAAGGACTCACTCTATTAATCTGATTAAGATAATGTTTAAACTCATTTCCTTTACCTGGTTTCCTATTAGTGGGAGGGATGAGGGTGGTGGTAGGACTGGGTGTGTCAGTAGTGCGATATCCAGTGCTGTTATAGATGGAGCTGCTAGAGAAGCCACCGCAGAAGTTATCATCTGCAGGACAATGCCAGTTGCAATCTCTCTCACGAGCATATCCATATTGACCTAACCGGTTGCCACAGTAACATTCAGTTGCTTTCTTCATGCCCGCGTACATATAACCTTTAGGTAAAAAAGCCATTCATAAGAGTTATCCTCCTGCAATTTACTTCAATTGATAAGAGGATAACTCCTGCCACAACAGTTATAGAGAATACAATGATATTAATGTGAAATCCAGTGAAATTTATATGCATGCATGTCTAACAACTACTAAATAAATATTTGATAGTTGATCAGCCAACAAGGATTTTTGCGTAAATTGCTAAAAAGTGTCTTCCGTTAACCAGATTTGCAAATGTTTTATGTTTAGGTTTTAAGACTTACCATCAGTTGGACATTTGTAATGTGACAATGAGTTGACATTGGCATGCATGCATTCAATATTCTGTGTCTTTGGGCCTACTTAAATTGATTATTACTGTGGCCCTAACTAGTGAGGACTGCCAATCGACTAGTTGCACATGCCTTTAGTTTTTATACCCTTTTTGATCTACCTGATGGTACTTACCTTGATGTTTGCCAGCTGAGTCTCGGTGCTGCCTTAGGTCGGAAGTAATTACTTGTCTTTTTTACTGCCTTTGTGCAATTGAGGTCTTAAACCACTCGGCAGTCTTACTGTATACCTTTTTATTTATACAGTCGAGACTCTATAGTCTCGAGTTTTATCTACCGAGATTCTCGGCTGTGGAACATCCAGCCAATCAGCATCGATTTGTGCAATTCCGAAGTGAATTATATCTTTGGCTATTATACTGTTAACCAATCAGTGCGGACTTACAAATCTGAGATTGTTAATGGTACGCCCTTTTTTGTTTTTCATACTTAAGTAACAGTCCAGTGCCAATTCCCTTCAGCTGAGAGCTAGCATTGATATCAATGCAACTAGCACGGTTTTTGTTCAACTGTCCTTGCCATGCTAATTAAACAACTTGATCATTAAATAATAAACCATTGTGACATTAATACAGTCAACAATCCAAGTTAATAGTTCTAGGCATCTAAGCATTCCTTTGGTCAGTTCCTAGTAACTGGACCCTATTGGGGCTTCTGCCCTGTTGCGTGGACAAAAGACTATAAGCTGGAGGGCAGCTACCTAATACAACATACAACAAGCTGATAGCAGAAATATCAATTAACTTGCTGTGCTAGACTAAAGATCTAAAACAACAGTGTGTCTAACTCAGAGGAGCTTGGCAAATTTGCAAGTCTCAAATAATTATTGCTTTTAATGGTGTACCATTACCATCTGACGAAACATTGTGGTCATCATATTTTAGGATGTGGGAAACGCCCTAATGTTTCATTTGAGAGAGTTTTTATTGTTATTGAAAAGTTTTCAACAACTCTTCTACATCGGTGCATTATTTTTCCAATTTAAGCATACTAACTAAAATCTGGAATTCAGATATGGTTGGCCTCATGTGGAGAACTGTATTTGCATGCACATTGTCATTTAGTTCCATGGAACTAAATGCAAGGAACTTGCATTTAGTTCCTTGCAAGCCCGACCGATGTCTAATCTCGCATCGGTCGGGCTGGTTATGACATTATTGTGTGTAATATTTGCGTGATGTGCCATTCAGATAGCCTGGATTACAAGCTGTGACAGCATCCACTATTTGTATTTGCAGAAAAATGACTATGTATAAGCTATAAAGACAGTATTGATCATTTTGACTTTCTATCATTCATCTAATGTATCCATAAAGGTATATTTAATATAGTAGCCCATGAAATGTCTTACCGTAGTCAGCACAATGCCGTACACAGGTCATTACGCTGTTGCTTTGGCCAAACTCTATTTGTTGATAAGGTAAGTTGCCGTATAAATGGTAGTTGAAGCATCCAATGTAATTACTTGCTGCAATTAGACAAACGACATCAAGATTCATTCTATCACTATGATACAACAGAAACAATTATACCAAATGATGCATGCGCATCCATATTCGAGCTAGACCAGTAAACATAGGAAGTAAAATGAGAAGTGGGTCCGTTTGCTATTTAGCAATATCAACCAAATTAATATAACTTAATAATTCAAATTAATAAATTCCTGGCAGGTATCATGACTATGGGTTAACCTTCACTTAATAGAACTTTTTAACCTGCACCGTTCAGGTGGACATTGAGAACATCTTGCCAACATTTTCTTTCAAAGCCATGGAATATAATTTGGATTGAGTCCAAGCTCACCGATAGTGTGATATTATCTAACACAGGATTCCTGGGAATCCAGTGTTAGATAATATCACACTATAATATATTATACTATAATATAATATATTATAATACCCTACTGGAAGAAAATATTGGCGGACTTAAGTTTGGCGACCTAGTGCCGGGTCCTAGGTTTGGCGGACTTTATTTTTGGCGACAAATCTTGGACGCCGAATTTGGCGACACCCTCATATTTCATAGATCTAAGCTGATTTTGGAAAAAAAAATTTAAAAAATGCAAAACAATCACACTCAACTCTGCATCTAGAGGGTTTCATGTATATCAGAAACAATATGTATATCTCCTTGAAATCTGATAACATATTATTCATTATGTGAACCTGCGCAATGAGTTTCTTTGCAATTTCATTTCATTCAAATAATATGGGAAATTCGTTGGTCAGCTGAAACATTTTGTTTTCCAATAATTAAACTATAGACTATATAGTCTACTATAGACATACCAAATAAATGCAGTCAGAATCTGCAAAAAGTTTTACACATAAATATATTGCGTTGCTATCATTTGCACGTACTTAGTAGACACTAATGCACAATTGAATAGAGAAAATGATTGTCCGTACAATTCCTTTTTGATTCAGTCACCTTGACATTAAGGCTTGTCAACTTTCTATTGTTATTTGTAGCCAATCCTCCCAAGTACAGCTGGAAGGACGGCACTGGCACTACATGTGTGTTACTGCAAGCTAACATTAATGTTAAATTCAACTTTACTGGCACTAAGGTAGACGATATAATATTTACTACACTGGCTCTTATTTACTATAAGGCACTGGGTTATTTACCCTGGCTTACCAAGCCACTAGCATGGGGAGTTATGTGCTCACAGATTGGCTGTAGTCGCCGATCCGTGAGCACATAACTCCCAATGCTAGTGGCTTGGTAAGCCAGGCTATGGATTATTGTGTCAATAATCTCATATCTCCATTTAACGAATATTATTAGACGTCAGACGACAATAATAATATTTAGCCATTCAAGCATAATTGTAGCCTGCATTAGCATTATCTTGGCTGGTATCCATACTCTTCATTAGCATAGTAGCAGTAGAAAGTTGCCCTATAACTAGCCAGGCTTACCAAGCCACCTGCATTGGGAGTTATGTGCTCAAGGATCGGCGATAGTTGGTGTGGTGTCGCCCAACCAACTATGAGCCATACTATTCGTGAGCACATCACTTTCAATCCAAGTGACTTGGTAAGCCAGGCTACCCTATTACACAAGGCTATCAACTTTCCCCTACACGCGCGGTGGAGGCCCAATTTACTCATGGATGTGCTCTATTTTTGTGCTCATACCCCAAAATGTGCTACTGATGCGATAGGGTGACTCCCAACATATACACATGTTACGATGCTGATGACATGCATGGATACCAAACTTAATTATTATAAATATAGCCATTAAATTTGAGTCAAAGTAGATGCAGCTAAGAAAAGCATGTTGTCCGTGACCTAACGTATTTCTGATAACTTAGCGATTGGCTCTCATTAGGCTATGTATTCATATAACAGGTTATACACGTCAACACCACCATACCGAGACATCCAAAGTATGATGGTAAATGTGGCATAGACACTGATGAGTTGGCTCTGATTTGGAATATTGGAATTAAATGTACTCTGCGCCTATACTTCAAAAAGACAAGCAACGACTACAGTTTGAAGAAAGTGTCATTCTCATATTCAACTCTTTCAGGTTTGTTCACTTTACTTGCCCTTTGGCTTAATTCCCACTTGTTTTTGTCACAACTGTTCAGACATTTCGGTTCTGAATATATTATAATCCTTACAAGCCGCCGCAGCAGCTTTTTGCTTGCTTGTTGCTTGGTACCAGCTTCGCCAAGCAGAGGTACCAGTACCAGCATGTTATCACAGAGACTGTATTGTTAAGATGTTGCACCCACTTCCATGTTACATACATTATTTGGTGTATTTGTGTCTATGTCTAGTACAACACATTAAGGGTAGAGAGGTAGTGCACCACCTGTATGTGGGTGTCATATAGTGAACCACCTACATGTGGGTGTCATATAGTGCGTCACCTGTATGTAGGTGTCATCATGTCATGTAGTGCACCACCTGTATGAGGGTGTCATATAGTGCACCACCTGTATATAGGTGTCATCATGTCATGTACTGCACCACCTGTATGTCGGTGTCACCATACCATGTATTGCATCACCTGCATGTGGATATCACCATGTGTGTAGTGCATCACCCGCATGTGGGCGTCAGGTAGTGCACCACCTGTAAGTGGGTGTCTGGTAATGCACCACACCAACTATATGTGAGTGTCAGGTAGTGCAACCCCTGTATGTAGGTGTCGCCATGCAGTGCACCACCCGTCTGTGTCATGTGGTGCACGTCCTGTATGTGAGCGTCAAGTTCATAGCTGATCCTACCACTGATT
>JAOQGN010277278.1:0-10208 GCA_027564295.1 Himantozoum antarcticum | reverse complement strand
AGCAAGATCTAAATGTCTATCTATTAGTAGTGGGATTCCTCAAGGCTCCATAATGGGTACGGTACTTTTTAATCTGGATGTTAATGACTTACTAACATCTTTGAACGATGCCTTTGCCTATGCCGATGACACTGTAATATATTGCTTGGCTGCAACAGAAAGTGAAGCTATCAACAAAGCATCTGAGAAATTAACTACGGTGTCCAAATGGAACCAAGCAAACCTGCTTAAATTAAATTTTGATAAAACACAATTCTGCATTCTTTCAAATAGAATGGTCAGTAGCACACACACAATTTCAGTTGGAAATCAAAAATATCTTCAATGAACAGTCTCACTCTCACTTTACTTGGAGTAACACTTGACTACAAGTTCACATTTACTCCTCAAATACATGTAATAGCAGCTAAAGCTAACAAAATGGTCCACCTCCTCCCAAAATATAGGAAATTCCTGAATGTTGAACAGGCTCTTCATACTTACAAGTCTATTATCCAGCCTATAGTAGAATATTGCCCCTCTCTAATCCTAAATACTACTAAAAATAATTCAAGAATATTTGAGCAAGTACAAATATAGCTGTAAGGATTATTTTATCAGCTCCGAAGATTTTCTCTGTTACTGATGGTCGTTTGCTGCTCAATCTGCCCATGCTGAAGAGCAGAAGAGATTATTTATTCTATAGATTTGTCCATCAAAGAATCATGAAAAGAAAACCTTCAAAGTATCTGCTTAATTTGGTGAAAAATCAAGCACCAATATAACCTATTCATTGAGAAGGCCACACATAATTGAAAAACCATTCTGCCGAACTGATTTGGGCCAGAGTGCTTTTAGTTATTTACTCCATAGATTTCTGTATCTGCCAGAAGACAAAGCAAAGCAGCTGCTTAGTTTTTACAACGACTGAACAATACTCTATCTCATCATTGTGATATTTTATCTTATCATTGTGATATTTTATTTTTGGTATCGAAACAATGATTTACATCAATTTATGAAGTTATAATTCAAGATGAACTCCCTATTTTTCTTACTTGATAGTTGTGTGATTATAGTTATTTATCAGGCTTTATCCTCCTAGGGCAAACCTTATGAACAATTAGTCCCTTAGTATTTAATTGGCTTGATATGTATACTCTTCGTTAATATTAGTGCAGACTTTTTTAGCAGATAGATTGTACGCCTTTGTTTATCCCTAATAATTCTATTTTAATTGTTCGCAATTCACAGCATTTAATTTATGTTATAATACACACTTATAATATTATTTTCCACTACTTAACTCTATAGCATATAACTTGTGCTGTTATTATAGTTTTAGCCTTAACACATTTTAAATAGATCAGATTATTACCTGTAGTTGCTATTTTAGTAAACTTAACTTTACAGCCAGAGTGAGGAGTTCCATTAGCTGCTGACATGGACCTCCTCGCTCTCGATTATTTTATATATATTTACTATACTCATTGCTTTTTATTAACGATAGCAACTTTATAATGTACTGCTTGAACAATATATATATACGAAAAAAATAATGACCAGAAAAAAACATAAATAATTATATATTATATTGATAAAAATATGCATTAGTACAATGAAAGAAAAAAACAAAATGTTATACTGCTAAACGATGAAATGGCACGAAAAAAAATAACGACAATGTAAATAGACATCAGTGGCAGGAATAGCTATCGTTTCTAATATTTAATACAATGATATTATGACAATTTTATATATAATTTGTAGTACTTTTTCTTATTTTATTTTGTTTTTCAAAGAGATCAGCAGGTTATGTTTCCTCATATACTTAACGAAAATCTCTATAAATAATAAATAAAAAAATAAAAAAATAAAAAAATAAAAATATGTTAATAGTTGCACCACTCCCTCCTCAAAACACTCCCTCCTACACAATGGAAACCCAGTATTAGTCGACTTGTTTCATTTACATGGTTACTATACAATTTTCTCAATATAAAAATTCTACTACTCACTTGAGATAAAATGTATGTTACATATTGTTTAAAAGATAGAGTTTCATCAACAATTTCACCTAAAATCTTAACATGATCTAATATGGCTAGAGATATAGTGACCATAGACACTGGCTGGATTGTACTTCGACATCCTCTAAGCTTTATGGCCATGACTACTGATTTTTTAGCAGTATTATAGATCTGGGTATTTGACATCCATTTTGCACTAGGGGTTAAGACATGTCAGCCTTAGGACATTTTTGAAAATGATGCGGGTAGGGAGGGGGCAGTGATGGTATGCCCATCCTGAGTTTGAAATAGTGGGCTTGAGACTTTAGGGTACGAAGCATTTTGCTCCCGCTGGGAGCAAAATGCTTCCTTGCCCGTCATTGTGAGTGCAAAGACGGGTGTAGTGGGGTACGCCCCGTCTTGATGAAAAATGAGAATTGGTGGTTACGTTGTTCTGCCCTTTGCTGCGTAGCCCGTGACCTAACGGGTGGCGGGTATTTAGGAGGCGTCTCGTCTTGACAAATGTGTAGGTTTCGAGGTTAGGGAGCAAATTGCTTCCTAGCCTTAGTGCATGGATTGAGGACGGGTGTGTTTCCGTGGTTGTTGTTGGATCTGGGACTAGGATGTGCCAATAGCTCGAGTTTGTCCGGTCACCCATTGCACACAAGTACGGGACGGGGGATATCGACAGTGAGGAGCTGACATGTATGTTAAAGTGGTGATATTGATGGTGAGGTGTTGACATGAAAGGTGTGAAGTGGTGACATCGATGGTGAGGAGGTGACATCAATGGAAGCTGACATCGATGGGAGAGTGCTGACATCGATGGGAGAGAGCTGCCATTGATGGTAGAGTGCCAAAATCGATGTCAGCGATGGTTGAGTGCTGACATCGATGGTACAGAGCTGACATTGATGTTACAAAGCTGACATCGATGGTACAGAGCCGACATCGATCGTATGATTAATCTCTGATAGGTCAACTGAGAGATTTGTTTGCCTTAGTCGACCTATCGCGCACGGGCATCCCCTACGCGTAAAGCTTATAGGGGAGGCCCCCAGACAGTCATGGTGACTGTCTCCCCGATAGTTGGGAGACTGTTAGAATCAGCACTACATCGAGTCAGGAGACGGGTTGGCATTAAGCGTTAACATTAGATAAGATATTTATTAATCTAATCAAGTGCACGTTTTTAACAAATTGCGAATTGACATCGATGGTACAGAGCTAAGATCGATGGTAGAGAGCTACACATTTGTCAAGACGGAACACCTCTTAAATACCCAACACCCGTTACGCTGCAAAGCGCAGAACAACGTAACCACTAATCCTCATTTTTCATCAAGACGGGGTGTACCCCACTACATCCGTCCTCGTCCTCGCACTCACAATCACAGGCTAGGAAGCATTTTGCTCCCAGCAGGACCAAAATGCTTTGTAGCCTAAAATCTCAAGCCCACTATTTCAAACTCAGGACAGGGCATACCCTCAGTACCCTCTCCCCACCAGCATCATTTTCAAAAATGTCCTAAGGCTAACATGTCCTAACCCCTAGTGCAAAATGGGTGTCAAATACCGAAACCTATACTACTTTTAGCATTTAGTATCATGCTATTGTTATTGCAGCAATTTTCAAGATATATAACTGATGAAGGCAGGTCAGATACATGTCTCTTCATCACTGTAGTGAAGATGCTACAGTCGTTGGCATACTTAGTGATATCATCAGGTGAAGCCATATCGTTTATATAGATAATCCAAAGCAATAGGCCAAGGCCCGATCACTGTAGCATTCCAATGGTAGTGTGGCATCTGTCAGAGGTAGTATAACCAACTTTTACACATAGTTGACCCTCTGATAAGTAGGATTGCAAAGAGTCGCAACATTGCGACTTACTCCTGAATTTACTAACCTGTGTACAAGCGTCTCTGGATTAAGTCTATCAAAAGCCTTATTCATATCAATGAATAAGGCTTCTGAATGTGACACATTTTTATTGACCAGTTGGCCAGCCACTGATGCGTCATTCGTCACTCAAAATGCTCTCAGCTGATGGGCCCAACCTAGCCTTGGTTTCCTCAGCCTATCCACTCCATGCACAATGGTGTTCTTCCCTACACAACTCTTAACAGTCCTGTACAGGCTGTCCTGTACCAAAATTTTAAGGCACAATAGGAACATTCAAACCACGCATAAATACTACTAGTTGTTAGTAGTAATAGGTATATTTTTGCCTTGAACATAATAATTGCACTTATTGGTGAAATATAGTTTTGTATCTGGTAATATTTGATTCAAATTTAATTCATCGTCATCGGTTTACATTGTTTATGCCTATGCGCATCAGCGTTTAGCCCCAGACACTTTTGGTTATCATGCATTGTCACAGTTTCCTGTTATGGGTTTAATTTGTTTAGGTCAGTTGTTACTGTTAGAACTCATAATACTGTATTTTAACTAGAGACGAAAGAAGTAAAGGGAAAACTGCTGTAGAAACCAATTTAAAAGCTTGGAAGAAACTAATAAGTAGTGTGGACAACTCTTTCTTATAAAACTAATACTTAATCATGAGAGAGAGGACAACACTGGTAAAAAACAAAAACAAAGACTACATACATGTAATTATAAAACAGTATATTTTTCAATACTCCCACTTTATTTAGTTGGCGTCTAGTACACTGTGTGCAATACATAGCTTTTGTCTCAAAAACACAAATATACCATGGGGGAGAGGCTTTGTGAATATGTCTGCTATCATATCAATGGTTGGACAGTGTCTGGTAACAATGCCATTATTTGCAACATCCTCTCCGACAGAATGATACGTTATGTCAACATACTTAGTTCGATTGTTACTGGTTGTCTTGTTAGCTATGACGATGGCAGATTGGTTGTCGACATGTATAGTAACAGCATCTAGTTGTGAGTTAGTAATATCTGCATGCAGCTGCATACGGATTCTTAGGTGGTCTGGAACAGGCCAGTGTACTCATATTCAGCAGTTGATAAGGCTATTAGGGTTCTGGTGTTTGCTCAACTTACTAATAGGCCCATCACTATGAAGAAATACATTTCCAGATGTAGCGTGTCTACCATCAAAATTATCTGTCAAAATGTCGTCAGAATATCCAAAAAGGTTGTCCATTAGAATTTATATATTATATAAAGTTGTAGTCCTTGTTGCTCTGAGGTATCTGAGCACTCTCTTGGCAGCAGTCATATGAGTCTCAGTGGGCATGAGTTGAATTCAGATAGAACTCCCACTGGATGAGATATATCTGTACGAGTTGCTATAGCAGCGTAGAGCAGACTTCCTATGATCGATTGATATTAGGAGGCATCTACAGGTTTGCTACCATGATATATTTTTAGGAACTTTATATCTACAGCAGCAGGAGTTGAGACTAGGTTGGAACTTTCCGTTACGAACTTCTTGAGAATCTGCTGAATAAAGTGCTTCTAATTTAGTTTTAGAGAATCCCTACACTAGTCTACACTTATCCCTAGGCAGTAGTGCAGTCTACCAATATCCTTCATTTGGAATCTTGTAGCCAGTAATTGCTTTACATTTGTCATTTGTCTCCTCAGTGTCTGATATGCTGATCAGATCATCCACAGATATTACTATTATCGTCTTTACGTCTTCGTCGTTATGAATATACACACAGGAGTCAGCACCAGATTGTTCAAAATGCAGCGACTTTAAGTAATTATCTATGACTGTCTTCCAACATCTAGGATATTGCTTAAGATCATAATATAACTTTGAAGCTTACGCAGAAGCATCTCACTTTATGGTTTGATGAACCCTTCTGGTTATGCCATGTAGATGTCTTCATTCAGTGTACTGCTAAGGAATGTTATAACGGCATTCATCTGGTGTATATTCATGTTTTGCTGTACTGCATAGGGATAGCAGTGCTCTCAAAGATGAATATTTTACTACTGGATAATATGTTTTTCCATAGTCAATTCCTGTCTTCTGTGCATTACCTTTTGTCACCAGTCATCCCTTAAACCTATCAACAATATCATCAGCAGAGGATTTAGCTTTAAATACACATTTAGATCCAATCGCTTGACGTCCCCGTGGTAACTCTATAAGTTTCCAAGTGTTGTTATCAATCAGAGCTTGATACTCTCTTTCTGCAGACATCCACTCTTTACATTGCGGACTGCTTTGAGCATCAATTATGCTTTGAGGCTCTATAATGTCACATGCATGAAAAGCTATATGGTGTACAACATTACTAACATGTTCATCTTTACCATAGCGGACTGGTGGGTGAACGCCTTTGAAGGTCCGAGTCACCACCATCATTATTGTTATCATTGGGCGGTTTTTCCGCAGAAACTTCAACAGTGCCTGCATTTTCTTCTGTTGTCTGGATAGGTTTGTATGATTGACCAAAGTTAGTCTTATTGAAGATGACATTCCTCCTTGAAACGATCTTCCGTGCAACGTCATCATGCAGTCTGTAGGTCTTTGGATATGGTACTATGACCTACTAATCTCATCTTCTCATCTTTACCATCAAGCTTCTGTCTGAGCTCATCAGGAATGTGCGTATAGGTAACACATTTAAATACTTTCAGATGACTGACCGTGGGTTTCTCTCCAAACCATTTCTCATGAGCCGTAGTGTGTTCGGCATGCCCAGAAGAAGGCACTCAATTTCTTTCAAGAACAGCTGTGGTTACAGTTCCAGCCCAGAACTTAGGTAGATGAGCACGAATAATAGTTATAGCTCGACCAGACTCACAGATAGTGCGATTAAATCTCTCAGCTACTTCACTCTCTTGAGGGGAGTATCTAGTTGCTAGCGGATGAAGAATTTCTTTCGACTGTAGATAGTCCTTGAATTCGAATGATAAGTATTCACCACTTCCATCATTACGTAATGTACCAATAGTCAATATTGTCTGATCAGCCACCAGAGCATCAAACTCCTTAAATTTATTCTTGACACTTTTCTTTCACAAAATTCGCAAATGAGTACCTACTATTAATACTCGTAAATTAATCTTACTATGAATTTACTACCTCCAATGAAGAAATTTTGCATAGGTTTGCATATATCGGTATGAACAGGCTGAATTATTCTATGTGATTTGATATCACCTACAGATTTGAAAGGCTTGCCCGCCATTTTACTCCTTATGCGTGGTTCACATACAGTTACATCAACATGAGCTAAATCAGCTCCAATTACCAGATTCTTATGGAGCATATGTTTGAGAGTAACTTCATTGACATGGGTCAGGTGTTAATGCCATAAATTACCAGTACACGCTGCAGATGCACAATGCTCGGATGTATCACAGTCCAAATAACACATATTGTCTATAAGAGTTTCCATGACACGTATGCGACCATTTATATTCTTTAGCCATCATCTAGTATGACCGAATTGGACAACAGCACTTCTCAGCAGCTGACTCGACTGAGAATAAATGTGTCCCACAATTAGGGACATGAAGCACATCATACAATGTGCACTTATATGATAATTTACAACTCATCCGTACAGTTATCTCCACATTACTTAAACCGATAGCATCAAGTGTATGTTCATCTCCTAAGCCTACCCTCTCTGGTGTCATAAGTGATGCGCAACTTGTGAACTCACTTCGGTGCAGAGTCATATGAGGTGAAGCACCAGAGTTTATCAACGAGCCGTTTTTGGTGCATGTAGCATCATCGAACATAAAAGCAGATTCATTGTAACCAGTTTCTTATGCTTGGTCTTTATGATATGGATTAGAGTCATCCTGACTCCGAGACATATGGCAGTACCTTTGAATGTGCCCTGGCTTATGACACCGGAAACAAAGACCACTGTTTGCGTTTTGTATTGTTCTCCCTACTATTCATAATGCGGTATAAGAAATATGAAATTGTTTTAAAACACATTTTGAAACTTGGGTTTTTGTTAGAAATTATTAATAATATAATATAATAATATAATTAGTAAAATAAAATGTACCTTCAAATAAACAAAGAGTTGTCTTACCATATGAACCAATTCATGATACGAGTTATCTTTCCTACGGGATCCCAATGGAATGCTTCCGGAATTCCCTCGGTATGCCTCCAACATGTTTGGCTCTCCTGTGAATAAGGGGACGTGGTTGCTATCATAACAGCTATTTATGATAGCTGTCTAATTATAATTATGTTAGATCTAATTATAGCTGTAGTTACTGTGGTCGCTAGAAATGAGATAGCTACTATGCTGCAGGTTAGCAATGCCTTCATTCCCTTCTAAGTTTTAATACTGAGAAGTTGCAACAATTTTCCTACCACCTCCCCAAACTTTCCTTCTTGTTTATGGTACTAGCTATGTTGTAGAATCATGTGCATGTATGTAGTTCATGCTGATTTCCTTAACTATGCTGTAGAAACCAATTTAAAAGCTTGGAAGAAACTAATAAGTAGTGTGGACAACTCTTTCTTATAAAACTAATACTTAATCATGAGAGAGAGGACAACACTGGTAAAAAACAAAAACATAGATTTCCTTAACTATGATTTCCTTAAATATTTCCTTAACTAACACGACGGGAGGCGAGCGGAGCGACCCGTTATTCATTTTATGATAACACAACCATGCACATACTCCTAAACACAATAAAGTAATCTGGATATCAGATGCACTTAGCCTATGTCCTTTGATGACGGGAGACTGTCTGTACGAACTTACCAGTTGGTAGGCTAAGGTGCCAACCGTGACATGGAAAACAACAAACTACAACGAATTTCTCCATTTATCACCCTAATTATACTCTTCCATTCCTAATGCTAGCCTCATATATGATTCTAAATAGTTTTATTAAGCATAACAATACCCGCATAAATCACAACCTATGCAGAAACTACAAAACTTACGGTAACTTTCTAAAAGTCTTTCTTACTATAATTGACAACACACACTCCACATGGTGTACACTGGACTGTGATCACTGCATTGGTGATACTTGTCTACAAACGTTACAATAAGTGTATCTATGATGTGTACAACGGTTTTTGAGCTTATTCTACTTGTTTTCCATGTCTCGCTTGCTATGAAAACATAAATTAATTAGACTGTGATAGCAACGTTTTTATTTCACTTATACTTGGTTCTAAAAGTTGGCGATATCGGTAATATGGCGAGGTGTTTCCACAGTCTATGACATAGTAACAACATACAAACGAGTTAAATGAATCCGATCATGAAAGTGATCAGTAGCTATTCAATTTATTTTGTTATTGTCAGTCATTTGTGTTTAGTCCTATAAGTTTCTGAGCAATAATTGCCATGCACAAGCTTGATGCTGTTAATTATACCTTTTCGTGATTGCAATTCTTTGTATAGACTTATTATATGCCGCTATTTTAACTACGCTATACACACTTTTATACGAAATTACATACTTTGTAAAGCAATTTCATGTCTACTAAGAGATTCTGCTAATATAAATATTTAAATTGCAATTATAGATAAATAAATACTTGTACAAGCAAGCAAATTATTACAGAGAATTTGATCAAGAAGTTGATTTGATCCTATAGACCTAAAATTTGGATGATTATTATTGCTACTATTACCAGTACACAATTATTAGATAATGAAAGTGTACTGGTGATCTAATGATCACCAGTACATTAGATTTATATTACAATCACCAGTACAATATAGTATATTATATTTTATTGCAGTTCCATTAGAACATATTGTGAATGTGACTACTTTTATAAAATTTATATATTTCATATTTTTTCATCATCATCAAAATATTTATTCACATATGAAATCTATTGCCATTGGTATATTTTTGTGGGTATAATATCCAACAACAGCATCTTTTTACAGCATCAACTTCCTACAGCATCAGCTACAGCATGTTCTCTGTTACATTCCCATACTATATTTAAATCCTTTGCAACTTTAGTTAAATTTCTTTTCATTTTTACTAATACTATATTTACTTTGCAGGATTTTGGTATAGCTTTAAAGGTTTTTGGTATAGCCTAAACTTTAATACAAACAATGCTACTGGTTTTTAGTGGTATTTGTTTGCACTTTCAATGTATGAATTATATTTAATTATAATAATTATTAATTAAATATATAATAAAATACATAAATACATGCAAATAATGAATCATAATCACACATTTATTTAATTTTCATTTTTACATCAATAATCAAAATCATATTATATCAGAAGTATGC